>JAHPZR010043009.1:0-23072 GCA_019787425.1 Platygyra sinensis | reverse complement strand
ACAGGACACATGAATTATGGAAGTAATTACTATAGAAGAGTGCCTGACAAATAAGAGTCAAATGAATGGAATCCTCCTCCTATGCAGTCTTAGGCCTGGTTTAAATGTTGCATTTTACATGCACTGGAACAAATACTAATTTTAGTTGACTCAAATGAATAAGTTCGGCTGATCTGATTTAAACGACACCTTTTTTTGCCGAATAAAATTGCTGAGCGCAAGCGACATGTTCATTCCCTGAGTAAACAGAAAGCGGCAACTTATAATGCTGAATATAATTTAACATAATTTATGAATTAGATTTGGCACATGCAAAATGCGGCGTCAAACTTCGGTCATATATTCGACTGGATCAGTCTAATATTTGACGAACTCACATTTAAATGAAATATGTCGCATGTAATTGATTAGACATCACATTTTACATGCACTTAATTCGGCACATGTAAAATGTGACGTTTAAATCTGGCCTTATTGTTTTTTTTTTGCTTGCGATGTCCAATGGCATTATAACAATAACCTCATTAAGTTACAAAAAGCCTTCAATACTAAAACCCTAATCTAAAACCCTAATCTTAAGACAGAAAAGGTACCAAGACTAGGGCATCATGAGTAATTTCAAAGAAAAAGATAATTTGCAATAAGTCGCAGGAATATTTCCATATCACCTTATGTAAAATTATAATTTTGTATATTTTTAAAATTTTAAATTGTCCCTCACACACCTCTTGGTGACTAATTAACAATTATTCCTCTCGCCCTCATGGGCTATCGACTCGGAGCCCATGAGGGCGAGAGGAATAATTGTTTTAGTAAAATCCAACTGGTTGGTCAAAAAATATCGAGACAAAACATACTTCGCTAGTTAAAGCCATTGTTTTGGTTTTCAAAGCCGGTGCTTTTCGCTACTAGTGGGCTATAACAAATAGCCTACTAGTAGCTCAACCAATCAGAATGCAGCATTGACAATAGACCCCAGTTGGATTTTACTAATAAATTTTATTCCAGTGGACTATAACTTAAAACTACAAAAACAAGCACAAGCCAATGGCCTACAGTAATACCTCTCTCAGACGAAATCTGCTTCATAGTCACAATAGTCTCTTACACACATTTTTGCCATTTCATTATGAAAATTTAATATTTGAATGGTTGCAGTTTGGGACACCCATGAAAGTTCAAGGTGTGAGTTGCCTTCAGCTTCAGAGCTGGAACAACAATCTTTTCTTTTCTGGTAACAGCCATTGCTATGTTGTTATGTAAGTATGCAGCCTCGTTTATAAATACTGGCCACAACAACATTGTGCTCTTTGTAAACTATGGTCTCTCCATTAAATGCCATGAAAAGAGGATCACCAGGGTGAAGTGGCTTCCAGTCATTTCCATCCAAATCAGGGGAAATCATGGCTGTTATTTCATGTTTTCATCTGTAGGGATAGTGGACGACACCCAGAAATCTGAATACTTCTATTTCCTTTCCTTCAAATTCTTTTCCATTGTTAAATTCATCTACTGTGTCAAGCACACCACTAATTATATCCTTTGCTAAGTTAAACATGGATGCATTCAATATGCCATTGGCGAGTGGGCCCATTTCTAGGGTAAAGCCCTCTTTACCAATATTAGTTACACTCCCTGTGGGGAATTTGGGAAATGGCCTGGTCTTGTTTCCCTTCCTTGTCTTGGCTTCTCGCCAAAAATGAAGTTTCTCAAAATGACCTGGCGTCAAGAGCATGATACGGATTTCAGGGAACTTAATCTGCAAGTGTGATGCCAGGTGCAAAGGAAATGCACCGTGTGTGTGGTTCATAATGAAAAAGGGCCCTGTATTGCCATTCGCGTTATGCAAATCGAACCAGAAATCCACTGCTTTTTCTCCGGCTTCATCTTGAAACTGTGAATACAAGTCTCGAGCTCTCTGTATTTCGTAAGGACTGCTACCCTTCTCTTCAGTTGAAAATAGATTTTCTGGCGTTATCTGCCGTTGAGATCCACATCTGTAAATCGAAACACATTGCTCTGTTGCTCGTAAATATCGTCAGCACGACATGAGTTTGAAAGGAATCACCCTTTGTATCTCACGCCGACAGGGAATCACTTTTTAGCCAATGCTTTACCATATAAACTCCATTCAGTTCATTCCCGTGTGTTCCGCCGCTGATGCATAGAGAACGGACTGGATCGTGGACTTTTATAGCTTCACTTTCCATGATTGCTTCCCATCCTAGCCCCCAGCCTGGGCCCGGTTGTTTGAAAGCTAACAAAGGGGCGGACCATCAGAAACCTCGAGGGGGGGGGGGGGGGGGGGGCGGGGTGACAATTCCCCCAAAAAAATTCCTGCGAGGGAAAATTTTTCACAAAAAACAATTCGTGCAAGCAGTACACCATCCAAAGCAGTCAACCTTCCACATGGGAAAAAAAATTCTTGCAGCCAACTTTGACTGAAAAAAATTCTGAAGATGTATGTCGAAACATACGAAACGTCAAAAAGTTCAATAATTTAGTTTTCCAACATGCGTTTTATTGTCATGTTTGTAATTGCAGTTTGAGTGCTATTTCTTATAGTTCACCTTGTCGCTTATATTTATATGCTTACAAGCAATGAAGAAATATCTAAAGTTGAGAAAGCATACCTTTTAAAAACATCGACATGTTTTCTAGTCCCTGACGGACAGGCCAGTCTTTGACAAAGCCTCGTCCTTCCCGATAAACTCATCCAACCGTTCGAAAACATGTGTCAAATGCCGGGGATCGCCCCGGGGTAGGCTTATGCCCAGCCCCCAGGCCGCGATAAAAATTTGCTATTAAATGCCCCACGCCCGGGACTTACAAAAGTGACCAAATGCCCCGCGGTTGCCCAGGGGGAGGATGGGCTATTTTAATCGGCTTTCGAACAACCGGGGCCGTGCCTAGCCCCTGAACGGGTGGCTTTTGTTCTAGGCACCAGTCCTTCTCATGGAAGCGATTCAATATGGCGGATAGAGGCACATGGAAACCTTTGGTAAAGACTTTGGAGAAACTCTTCCCGAATATGTCACCCCAGATCGTGCCAGAAGCTCATCAAGGCAAAAAGGTAGCCTAGCTAGTCAAAATTTGTTGCAAAATACTGACATTTGGTCGATATCCGAAATGCAAGGCTGTCATGACATGTCATGTTTTCAAAATTTAGAAACAGAGGGTCGGTTGTAGGTTCAGTGTGTAGTTTGTGGACCCGCGAAAATTTGAAACTTATTGTTTTTTCCGGACTTCTTTCTGCTTATTTAAGGTCCTGCAAGCTATGTGGGCTAGTTTGAAGGATCATCATGATAGAGAGAAAACTCCCCGCACAGTTTGAAGGTAAAAAAAATGTGTCTTGGGAAAATATAATAAAATTAATGGAGAAAAAAAAGTTTCATCTTGCTGCATGCTAGCCTGCGAGCAGGCTCACGTTGGAGCGCAGGCGAGAATTGAAGCACAAGCGTGTGTGTGGCGTAGCCGCGAGCGCAGTGAGCCTGCTCTTGATCTCTGCAATATTTTTTCTATTCCATCCACCGGAACCGCAAAAAAATTAGCCAACTAATTTCACACAGGAAGTATGAACGTTGGCAGCTCAGATTTCTAGGGAAAAAATTGTAAATCTTTTTCATAAACAACATGCAGGCGCGATGTAACATTGCTGATAAAGAAAAAACGTCAAGTTTAAGGGAAGATTTCATTTAATATAACAAGGGGGGGAGATGAAGATTTTGAAACTCGACAGCTTGAAATTTTAGCTAGCCCCCCTCGCTAGCGGTTTAATTTTTTAGGAGCCCCTCCCCCCCTTTGGGGTAGTAAAATGTCAGAGTTCCTCTCCTAGACCCAACAATTTTTTCAGAGCGCCCCCTTTGGGGTGTGTAAAAATTTTCCAAGCCCAGCCCCCCCTCAATATCTTCATCCCCCACCCTGAACTTTCCCTTACGTCTAGCAAAGAAACACACTTGATTCCAAGTGATCTTGCTTTTCGCAGTCTAGTCTGGTGATCTTGATGACACATGTTCTTGTTGTTTCAGTTGCTGCTTGCAATCACAACAGGGTCACACACGTTGTAATTTAAACTCTTGTCATATGCAAGGCGTTGACACGACAAATACATCTTGATTTCCTGCTCCTGGTTAGTTTGAAATTAACACAGAATACACTGGAACTTTGTTAGAACATCAGTTAATACGTGCACTCATTCAACTCGTCTAATAAATCAATATGTGAACAACTTTAATTTCGTGAGAACGTGCGGATAATTACCGACATCCATGGGGATCTAATCTCTCCTCATCAAGCATAAATAGAATTGAACAGTGTTTCATGCCTTTGCCTCTTTTCAGACCGCCGAGTGGTAGTATCACTTCGCCTGGCGAAGCAAGAAATGACAAAAAATCACAGGGGGGGGGGGGGGGGGGAAAAGGATCAGGTTGGCACCTCTTCAATACACCAAGACTCGCTTTCGCGCGTGCGCGATGCACTCTAAGGTGAGCCCTGGCCTCGCAGGCTACAATAGCTTCATGCTGTGATTGTTCAGCGTACATCTGATAGGCTTTTTATTTATGCTAGGTTTGTAGGGCGACAGGATTGAACTAGAAAGGATGGATACGAGAGTGTCAGAAGAATGCAATGATAGGAAGTTCACGTTAAATGAGTTGTTCCTCATGGGCTAAACTTAAGAATACCATCCATGGTTTGCGTGAACATTCAATACCTTACTCCTGTAGTCCCGCAGTCAATAAATATATTGCATATTCTCTGCTATGCATAAATGATAATCTCATTATAAATGTATAGACGAAACAAGCGTGCTACACACTAAAATACCTTGTTCTATAATCCATTAGCTTGAACCTGGAGTTTCATTAATTGATTTGCCCTTCGGGACTGCAGGAGCAATAGTTTTTACATCCTTTAATATCTTTTTTTCCAAACTGAGGGAATTGCAGGACCACGGACACTAGTTTTAAAAAAAAACATTATTATTCATTTCTTTTTTTCACTGACTGGAGCACAAGTTCTACAACGTTTTAATATTCTTTTTTTTTTTCCACTGGGGGAGTGCAGGACTGCGGTAGCAAGTAGTTTTTACTTCCCTTTAACTTTCATCGTATTTGACTGCGGCCTGTGGGAGCAATGTTTTTTACTAGCCTTAATTTCATTAGCCCATAAAATACCATCATATTTTTTGATTTAAAGACTACAACACTACCGTGGGTCTGCGGGAGCAAGCTTTCAATGTCATGCAATCGTGGCCAGGTATTCCATGAATTCACTTTGAGTTTGGTTACATGTACACATGCCATTATTGCATACATGTGCAAGTTTGTTATATAACATAATTTGTATTATTTTTTATTACTCCAAGTCCTTGTAATGTGTGGCTGAGTATTTCAGTGATAGTGAAGCATTCTGTGATATTCCCTATAATCCCAAGGTAATTTAAAATTAGACAGTGTTTAAAAATCTAACAATTAAGACTAAGAAGGGTATTGAATGGTCTTGAGACGTTTATTCAGTAGAGACGAGTCATTCTCGCTACAGAATGACGAGAACACTTCAACAAGGTACAACGTGGTATAACGGCTCGTTACCAGGCCCCTCTTGGGCGAAATCATATCTAGTGTTCCAGGTCTTTATCTTATTATAGCTTCTCTCTATCTCCCATCCCCCAAGTCTTAGTGTTCCTCAGGCCCATGTATGGGGGACAGTGGAAGACTGATAAAATCACGAGTTGTTATTTTGAAGTAACGAACAAAACGAGAGAAGTATAGGTCACACGTGGGTCACTCGACTGTCCCCTCACAAGTTTAGGGTGGCTAAACTACAATCCTGGACAAAATTCCTTGGGACACTTGTGTAATTGCACTAATTTTTTGTGTTTTTTAAAACGGAGTTTTAAAAAAGGACTGTTATGCGTTTTCTTCCCCCCCCCCACCCGCCCCCCATACAATGTTGTCTGGAGAAATAGAGCGTGTACACTTGTCCAACATTGTAGAGGGGGGGAGGGGGAGGGGGGGAGGAGGAGGGAGAGAGGATGAGCGGCATGACAAGAGTGTAGATGAATTCGCGCCTGACTTGTTTGCTTGGCGCGTGGTGAAAAAAGCACCTCAAATGTAAATTTGTCCCAAGACTTTTGTCCATGATTGTCTGAATTTAAGTTAAGAAATAAAATGTCATTTTTCAGTGGTTTTCTACATTCTAAATGTGTTTTTTCTAGACTCTGTGAATAGATCGTTATACAATGACTGTTTCTGAGCTATTTCGTGGTTTATTAACGCATTTTGTTTTCTTTTTTAATTTTTCTCCACGCGAGGTGTAAATCGGAATTTTAAGTGTTCTATCTCAGAATGGCGCGTGCGGTATTTGAAGGGACAAACATGGTTAACGCTAAAAGCAGCAACGGGCATTATAGATCATTGTGTAAAGACAAGAATTTCTGTCGAACAGCGAGCAAAAGCCTTGGTTTTTAAGAAAAACAGAAGGTCTTCGCTCCTGGAAATCGCGCGGAAATGTCAAATCTCGAAGTCAACTGTATCATGAATATGTGATGCATGCAGGCAGTGAGCGTGCATCGCAAACACTACTTTCACCCAAAAGGTACCGCAACAAAGCATTTGAAAGTTGTTTCCAGCCTTTGGGAGTCATTTCCCTTTATTTGTTTCCGAAATGACATTGTGTGACATTTTTTGATGTCACGCGCAATGAGTTGGTCCCTTCTTATTTGCATAACTCAACGGTTCTCAGCCACGGTACTCACTTTAAAACCTTAAAATCTGCCTAACTATTTCCAAAAGCTCACATTTAAGACGTGTTAAGTCAACTGTATTTGGAAATCGATCTTCCACACCTTTATTGCTGGGAAAAACTTAATTTTGAGCTCTGCAAACACGGATTCTCATTTTTCATTGTTAAGAATTGTTTTAAAGTTAACTCTTCTATACTGGATTTAGTGAGAACCGTTGCATTTACTGCCAGCGTGCTGTGACATGACTTTTGTGAACTTATTTCCAAAAAGGACCATAACTGCCGTGTTGAAAATATATTTTGGCTGGCATTCTTAGTCGATACTTTGAGGAAATTGAATTAACACTGTCTTTCTTCGCCGCTGAGTACTGCGCGATGACCAGTGAACGCTGACGTCACTACCCGAAGAGTAAAGCGCTCTCACTATAATTTGTACTCACTGAAACAAGCCTGTAATAACTGTTAAGGTGGTCACTAAGATTGGCTTAAATACCAGATTTGTCGTTTCTAAAAATATTGAAGGATCTGAAGAAACTGTACATTAATGTTAACAGTTCGTTACGTATCCAAATCAAGCGACTCCATTATCACCGCCATACACATACAAAAGTTTCTATATTATGTGAGATCAACACCTTTCCCGGCGGGTCCAAAACCATTAAAAAATACGGAAAAGCCGGGTAAAAGCTCTAAGAAATGCCTTTACTTAACTCAGATATTCACACTCTCGGCGCCCTAAATGTATTTAGGGCCAAAAAACATCGTAATTGTGCATTTTTCCATGAGACGTAAAAATCAGACAATCCTGGACAAAATTCCTTGGGACACTTGTGTAATTGCACTAATTTTTTGTGTTTTTAAAACGGAGTTTTTAAAAAAGGACTGTTATGCGTTTCTTCCTCCCCCCCCCCCCCGCCCCCCCATACAATGTTGTCTGGAGAAATAGAGCGTGTACACTTGTCCAACATTGTAGAGGGGGGGAGGGGGGGAGGGGGAGAGAGAGGGGCTGAACAAGTGTAGATGAATTCGCGCCTGACTGTTTGCTTGGCGCGTGTGAAAAAGCACCTCAAATGTTAAAATTTGCCCAAGACTTTTGTCCATGATTGTAGGTATGCTCGAGTATGTCCTTGTTCCCGTAGGTCAATGGCGTTGAAGTCTTTAAGCCACCGCCAAGGCTAAGGCATGTTTCTTGCGGGCGTGGGCTGGAGGTATGTAACCTGTGCCTCAACGGGCGCTGATGGATCAATTGGGGGGGGGGTGGGGGGGGGGGGGGGGGGGGGAGGGCGAGGCGGTAGGGCGTGTCATGAGGAGGTGTTTTACTCGGGCGATGGCTGGCGGACAATGCGATTCGCAGTAGGGGGGCGGTGTTTCTGTAGTTAGGTGGTGGCCGTATACGGGCAAAAAAAAAGACGGGCACAAGGCCGCTTGTGGGCTGGGGCTGGTGTGGTCTGGGGCTATCACTGCTTGGGGTGGGATTGATGATGATGATGATGAACCTTGTGGCTTTGCAGTGATGGTTGAGGTGGCAGCTCTAGCGGGGCTGGGCTGGACTGGACTTGGCTTGTGATTGGTCTGGGCGGTAGCATGGCAAGGTGGGCGTAGGTCATCGTCGATGGTGAGTCGAGGAGGCATGGTCTGCACTGGTAAATATTTCCTCAAAAACTTGCGGTTTCGGGTGGTCATCATGCCAGAGCCATCAATCTGGATGACGTACTGGTCAAACTGGCGGACTTCGATCACTATGCCCGTCTTGTCCCATTTAGTGGAGTATGAGCCAGTCTGGTTCTGGATGCGCACATGGTCGCCAACTGCCAGGGGTGGGAGTCTCTTGGTGTGCTCAGACCATCTCTCGGCAGCTTTCATGTGGCGGTTTCTTAGAGCTTCCTCTCTCGTGGCTAGGGTGTCACTCCAAGTAGGGTGGGGTTGATAGCGGCCAGGCAGGATGGTAAGAAGTCCTTGATGGGCCTTCCGAAAACGCACTGTGCGGGGCACAGCTTTGTGTTTGGATCAAGTGTGTTTCGATATTGGAGGACGGCACGCTGCAGGGAGTCAGTGCAAGGCTGCCGTTGGGGGTAGTGTTGTCAGTGATGATTCGTTTGACAGACTTTACACCAATCTCCGCCCTGCAATTTGAGTGTGGGAAGGCCACTGACGATAGACGGTGGTGTACGCCCCACTCCTTCAGGAATTGGCGTGTGGCTGTTGCGGTGAATTCAGGGCCACCGTCTGTTGCAATTTCATCGGGGATGCCAAATGTGGCAAAGGTGCGCCGCAGGCATTCAACTAGACCTTTAGATCCCTCCATCGCCTTGGCCTGCGCGAGAGTGACCTAATCCCTGTCACCATGCAAATGCACGCCGTGAACAACAATGGCATCAAGATCCTGGCTGCAGAACTTATAACCCTTTTCAAGAGGCTTTATAACATAACTTGAGCATTCCTTTCACTTGCTCCGCTATGTTTATGAAAGAAAACTGGTTGGGTTTGTAGGGAGACGTGATGTCTTAAGGCTCCAGTTTCCCTCAATATATGAAACCTGTTGTCACCTTGCCTACAGTCATCACAAAGGTTACAATCACTGAGTTTATGCACTAAATGTACTAAAGCCGGGGAATAAAAATTAGAGAGTTTTCTTCTGAATCTTGGTCGATTAAAGCACGTGATCCGCTATAAATATATTTGATTTAAATTAAGATAACCGAAAAAAAAGTTCAGCCCTCGTGTTCCCTGATTTGTATTTTAGGTTTCTACAGTCTAAGCAGAACTTTAACTCGTTTTTCTTGCGTTTTTCTAACTCTAGATCTAAGATTAGTGAACCAGGAATTTCTTCGCACGATCGGCTTATAGTTAGGCGCTTAACAAAGCCTGGGAAAACGTACGCGTAAAAAAAAAGTAAATTGAAACGACATATCGTTTGAAGAACGTCATATAAATTTCCTCTTTGCATGAACAAACTCCGTGTGGTTTAGTGTCGGCTATGTTGGCCACATGCAAGAGAAAAAACAAGATGTAAATAAACTTTCCGTGAATGAACGTCATAAATCAAATTAGTTCAGAATGGCGCCGCTATATTTATTCAAAAGTTGACTTAAGAAAAGTATCTATTAATCAAAGGGCTCTTATGAGCCAACTCATTCATGCTCTTAGCCATGAAATGACTTAAGTGTTTCTTGTGTGTTATAGCGTTTAACAATGTTGGTGGTGCATCAATAAGCATCAAGCTTCTTCCTGACATGTATCTTAGCTATCAGCAGGCTTACAATTGACTGATTGGGTAAATGAATCATTTGCTGTGCAATAGATTAGGACAATATAGCATCATTCTTTATGTTTTGTTGTCAAGCATTTGTGTTCATTGTTTAGTAAATGTTGTGTCATCTAAATGAAGTGAAAGCCTCATTCACTGTTTGCTTGTTACAGTTTATGTATGATATTTTATTCAAAAAATGTAAGTGATTAGTGCAACATTTATCAGTACACCTTGAGAAAGCTTGTGTAACTGTTTTAAACATGTACCATATTACAAAAAATACAGGTCTAGATGAAATTAAAGGTGGTGAGCTACAAATTGTACATCAGTTATCTGCTGGCTAAATGAAGTTGAAAGTGTGTTAGCTTGGTTTTCGAAGGAAAGCGTTGAAGTCTGATGGAGTCAGTTTGCCAAGACAATCCACCCTGAACTCAAAGTATTTATCATTTAAAGTTCTTGGGTTGTCATTGTCATTATTCATTTGACTGTATTATTGTTTATAATAATTACTTATTACTTTTTTTTATTAAATAATTATTATGGGTAGCCAGGAATAATCCAGTAGGTGTAACATTAACTGCTGCCCCTGAAATTAAATAGATAAAAAAGATGAAGATATAAATAAAAATAATTTGGAAGATACCAGAAATAGGGCACATCCCTTTTAAGTACACCCGGGCCTAGCAGGACAAGAGTCTTGAGTGAAAGCAAACACACTGCAGATAACTCTGATCAACTCTGTTTTCAACAACCTGAGATATTGAATAGATTATTTACCCGCATTTCAATCCCATTTGGGTGACTACAATAGTCACCAAGTGTTACACAGCTTTTAAGATTGTCAGTTTTGGTATCATGGTTAGATTCATTAAACTTGATGTCTTGTTTTGCCTGATCGATCTGGGTCTACGTGTGTAACACACGAGCGACGATAATCAGCAACGAAGTACAGATTCCATTCCACTTTATGCATTTCAGGATATCATCTGTTACTGATAATATTTATTCGACTTAGGGCCATTATTATAAAGCAATAGTATTCATCTGGCATTTCAGTGGAACTAGCAATTTCATAACGCTGTAAATAAGCTTATTAGTGAATGGAGCTTTATAGCACTTGTCACGCAGCGATCGTAACCTTGGCGAATATTTCTGGAGTCTTAGTCTGAAACAGACTTTAGTTTAGTTCTGGGTCATTTCCATTTGACGTGTGGGCTGTATGTTTCGCTTAAAGCAAATTTAAACAATTAAAGAAAGCAATATTTACTCACCAGAAATCACAAACGATTGAAGTCAAAATCCACAATGGCTGCTTTCAATGAGGTGAGAAGACTCATTGAGCCCGTAATGACCGTAATGGAGGCCGACGAATCCGACGAATATCTCAAACCAGTTTGGGCTCCACAAATTCTAACATTTTTTAACATTTTTAACCAAATTCACTCCATGCATCAACTGATACAGTATACATCCCATCTGGCGTGGACAACATTCGTAAAATATGGCTGCCTTCTTGGGCACGTAACACGAGATGGAGGAAAGGGTAGGTACGCGGGCTCATTTTCGGAGAAAAACTAAATATTTAAATATATATCTACAGATATGTTTTGGTCTCATTTTATTCACTGAATGCCTACATTTATTACTCAAATTCTCTCGCGGTGTTCTGCAATCATCCAGAAAGTGCATTAATTAGGCTTGTCATGTTTGCTATTCGTGGCAAGTTGACTACTTGGTCAGCGGTTGCGCAAATCTAACCAATTTGTTACGTCAGTTCCGCTAATTTTGCTAACGACGTCACATCCGTCTACGCAGATTTCTGCTAACGCCGTTTTCCCCTCTCTGCAAAAACTCATCCATTGCTTCGCAATGAATGAGTTAAAAACGGTTTAAACCTACGCAGTCATGATAATATAATATGCCTTTTAGATGCATTCCAGTTTTACAGAACGGACAGTCTAAGGTGGTTTCTTTGCCTTTACAATCTTTAAAGAATTGCGTTTCCTTCTTACTTGCTCTAATAAAAGTAACACAAGATTGTCGTGAGGGGACGTGACCAGCTGTTTCCTCAATGTCCTTTCAGTGTTGCGCAGAGAACTGAGTCTTGTTTTAACCAATCGATAAACTCTGACACCACCAAATGAAAGATCACTTGGAGATTGGTCATTTGACCAGATTTTATGCCTTTATGGGAAACTACAACCTTGCGTACGACTGGCGCGCCTAAAATGTTAATTGACCAATCAGGATTCAGCAGGCGGGAAAAAACTTTACTGTCACTATCTACTGTCCTGAATTCAATGTTTGTGAACGCAGAACCTGGGCAGCGGTCAACTTAAAAAAACACTTTAAACCCTAACTAGCGATATGGTCGCGTGATACGATCAGCGGATACCTGGTTTGGCAGGTGCAAATTACCATAACGAGGATGTCCAGTATTAAAGATGTACGCCGTAAAACAAGGCTGCTTGACTTGGTATTGAAGGTCGGTGTTGACCGGAGACTGGCCGCCATGTTTCGCAACGTTGTCGTCATTGGCTGAACGTGCCTTCGATCCATGCCTCTAGCCATGTTGACCACGAAAAAAGAGTTGTGTCGTTTTCTTATTCCGTTGCATGCATGTGGTTCTGTTCCTACAGTTATGGTGTTCCTCTGGCGGCCCTTCGGACTGCTAGAACTTCGCTACAAACCGCTACAAATTTTTATCAGTTTTTTTGATAAAAACTATAAAATCCCGCCATATTCTGCTCATTTGTAAGAGTATCACAGAAATTACAAGGTTAGGCGAATAGCTAGCAGAACTGATGACTGACTTAAACATTACGGACGATATAAACGGATTTACCCAGGAAATGTCGAATTTAGTATTGAACGTGGAATTTATTAGTTGGCTCAGAATTCTAGAGAGGTACATGAGTTATCTAACATATCTGATAATAAACCAAATTGATTGCAAGGCTGGTACTACGGCAGAAGGGCAAAATTTATTGGCCAATATTTCAACTAACAGAGCTAGTTGAAATATTCAGGTGTCTTTTTATGGGAGAGTTTGAAAGGAAAGCACTTGAAGGTTATGTGTATAAGCCCTTTCTCTGGCTTAGATACATAGATGACATTCTCATGGTTTGGACTCACGGAAACGAAAAGCTCGAAAGTTTCATTGCCTACAAAATCAGCGATCCATCCCACCATCAAATTCACCGGTGAACGTTCAACCACTTCTATTCTCTTCTTAGACGTCAAAATCCTTCTTAAAAATCGAAAAATGGAAACTGACCTATACTGTAAACCCACCGATAGACACCAATACTTTCTACACTTTTTTAAAATAATTTTTAGTGTCGTATGTATTTAGCACTGTGATGCTAATTGGAGACACTGTAAACAAATAACTGAATTTTCAAATAGAACATAAACTATTAAGAATCCCAACTGGTGGGAGGCTGACCAGTTGGCTATTTACACAAAGCGGTCGAGGAGTTGAACTCGGGACTACCGAGAACAAATCCAGATAGCAGTAGGGTGGAGGAATTGAACCAGGGACCTCCAGATTTCAAATCCAGCGTCCTAAACCACTCGGCCACGCTGCCTCCCTCAAGTCAACACTCCGGCTTCAAGTCATCCGTATCACACGAAAAAATCAATCCCCTACAGCCGTGCTCTCCGTTTACAGGCAATAAACTGCAAGGCTGATACTGGTACTGATACTGATGTGGCAACGCGTGTTTCGGAGCGCAAGTGAGTTCAAAGTACGGAACTTGATATAGTGAACGGGTCATTTTGCAATTTATGTGCGTTGGCTCATGGCTGGCGTTACATATCTTCGCTACACTGTGCTGAAGAGCTCCAACAAGAGCGAAACAGCTGTCCACAGTTGCGATCCTGCTTTATGGGTTCTGGTCATGTTGGTGTCTCGAAACGTTTTTCACGTAGTATCAGCCTTGCAGTTTATTGCCTTTATACACATATTTTTTTGGCTGATCAGATCTCTTGTAGATCCTACGTTGGCAGCGTTTATCGTATGCGGTCCCTTGCAGTTTATAGTCTCTCCGTTTACGACGTATTTGTTCAAAAGATGACTTCTTCGATACCAGATCAACTGAACTAGAACGTTACTTAACGAAACGAGGATACAAAAGCAATTTCGTGAAAAGCCAGATCTCAGTCCAGAGCGAAATCAATCCCCAGAAACGACACCTTAAAAAGAAAACAGTCCTGAAATCAAGAAACCTGACAGAGTACCATTCATCACCACCTATAATCCAGCCTTGCCTAACATTCACAAAGTGCTACGCCAGAAACAACCCATTCTCTATTCCACAGAACGTTTGTATGAAATTTTTAAAGAAGCACCTGTTGTAGCTTACCGACGTTCACCAAATCTTCGTGACTTATTGGTTCGCGCCAAACTTAAGAACCCATCAACCGTCACTCAACCCAACCATTCTTTTGACACTTTCCGCACCGGTATCGCGGAGGTCATGGGTTCGAATCCCGTTGAAGTCCTGATTTTTTTCAGGCTTCTTCTTTCCAATTGCTTAAATTGGAAAATTTACGGCGATGATCACTCTTCACTCTCATCTACAACCGCAGTACAAATATGAATTATTTCATATATACTTCACATCATTTCACTACACGGGAAAATATGAACTCAATAAATTGACCTTGTTCCCAATGTGTGGCTTCATAGCTCAGTTGGTAGAACATGGAACCGGTATCGCGGAGGTCATGGGTTCGAATCCCGTTGAAGCCTTGATTTTTTTTCAGGCTTCTTCTTTCCAATTGCTTAAGGTGGCCGAACACAGTTTTCGCGCGTGCTTTTGCTGATGCAATATTTAGCACGTGCATAAGGATTTTAAAGAACAAACATGCCGTCAGTAGAGCGATCATTTTATTTACTTAACACCCGCACTATCTGTGTTATTTTTCTCTTTAACTGAACGCAGTATAGTGATGGCTCTAGTTTTCTTTTTTACAAAGATATGTTAGAAAAGCTAACAATGGAAAGAACCCAGCAATTTTCAGCTTTTGTTTGTTACCGAAAGAACCTAGTTAAATGCAACGCATGCGCAGTCGCTCGAAAAATTGAGACCGATTGCTTTAGCAGAAACATGCCGATTTCTAACGATCCAGTCGTTAGAATTTCAAGAAATTTGGCAGAAGAATAGGTCAGAGACCACGTGAATGATCTATCAAAAAAAATCTGAAATTTGACAAAAAAAGGGAATTTTTAATAATACAGAAAACGATTAACGGCGAATTACGAAAATCGCCTATGTCAAAATTTTGTTAGAACCGTGTTGACAGAAGGGATTTAATGTCAATTCTAAGTGTGCAAAATATGAAAACAATCTAACGACTGGATATTTTTTAAATAAAGAAAAACCATTATTTAAGTCTTGTTTTTAACCAGCCCCGTTTCCATGGCAACAGTACACACCCTAGTCAAAATGCGCGAATAAATATTTCTGTAATTAACCTTGACTCTTGCAAAAAATGGGCGCCAAAACATAAATAGTTTAAAAGTTATGGTGAATTAGGCATAGGCACTTGAAAACTGTGTTCGGCCACCGTAAATTGGAAAATTTACTGCGATGATCACTCTTCACTCTCACTTACATATCATTGTTCATGTTATTTTATTAGTTAAACATTAACTGCCATTGTATATCACCTAAATTCCAATGTTAAAGCCGTTATTTTTCCTGTATTAAGTACTGGCCCTGAAGAAGACTAGCTCTGCTAGTTGAAATATTGGCCAATAAATTTTGCCCTTCTGCTGTAGTACCAGCCTTGCAATCAATTTGGTTTTATAACACTTAGAGTGACTTCTGGTACAAGCATTTCTTGGTCAAGAGATGCTCAGTTGCTTCATCAGTAACAAGCCAAGCAGTTTAATTATTCATTGCGTGGTCTCCTGCATCCAAACGTTGTATATCTGATTAGTTTATTTACAATGGAATTAGGTGAGCCACATCACAGTCTGGTCTAGAAGGCCTGGGTTCAATCAGGTGATAGAACCCACTTCGTTTTTACCGTTTAGGTAAACGCTTTGAAACTTTAGTGCATGATGAATACAGTAGAGTCTCCTGTAAGTGACCACCCGAACTGTCAAGTCGCAACTGGAGGTTCGATTGTAGGTTGTGTAAAGTTTTTGCTTTAATTGACAAAAAAAGTCCACGGATGATTGACCGTCGAATAAAACATCTGCAATTTTTATTGCTATAACAGAATCTCGCTAAATCGCAAACTCAGTCGACTTGTTTGGACAAAGTAAAAACGCATAAAGATCACTAATAAGCCTTGTAGAACTACAGGTCACTTCACTTGACCGCGATGTTCGATTCCACCTGGATAGGGCAAATAATAAAAAAATAAGATTTCCTGAACAAACTGTTCCGTGGACTTCTATTGACATTTGTTTGAAGAGAATAACAACCCAAATTTATTCATACCTTGTGATTTTCAGTTAAATTTTATTTTTTATTGTTGTTCTGCAATTACAGATATTTAGTCATCATTTCTTACGTCTGATAAACGGTAGGATATTATGGAAAAGCTCTCCCCGATACCAAAACAGACCAGTAAAAGCTACAAATCTAACAGTGGTCTCTACATTATTTCAAAAGAACAAACTCTAATAGAAGCTTTTCAAGTGATGTGGATAATCTGCTTCCTTTCAAAGGCGCCAGTTCATTTACTTCATTCATAAGTAAATGTTGCACAGTGTCATGAACGCGATCCGGTTCTTTGACATGATGCCGACAGGACTGAGCTAAGTTTATTAACATCTTTGTGAATGACTTAACAAGGGTTAATCAAGTTACTGATAATTATCCATTGACGACGGTAATTTTTGAAGCGTTATGCTTACTAAACTGATGAATACACAGGTTAAACTTTCTGTCAAGAGAACATCAATTTAACTGGTTTTCGAAAGATTTTCATAATAATAATAATAATAGTAATAATAATAATAATAATAATAATAACAATTTATTTAAAAAATAATAATAATAATGATAATAATAATAATAATAATAATAATAACAATTTATTAAAAAAAAAAAAATAATAATAATAATAATAATAATAAAAACAACTTTATTTACTGGTATATGAACGAAAGAGTTATTTTCCACGGAAGATCGTAATGTGTGGGTTAGCTAAAACAGTTATTTAATTTTCTGTCTCTGAAGCTTGATATATGATTGTATTAAAATTGACAGGCTATTAAACGGGCTCGCAAATCGGCATACTATAGTCAGGTTTGTTTGCGACGAAGGAAAGGTTCACGCAGTTATATAACGTAAAACAATTAAAACAAGGATGTAGAAATATAAATTCCTGATCTTATCAGCATTGAAATGCTTGAATATTGGGAGAGCACCTGGTCGCTGCGAATGATGAAAATGAACTCTCCATTTCCCAAAATTGCAAACGAAATTATCGAACTGGCGTCCATTAAACCGTGTTTATCGCGGTGCAGCAACAGGGGTGAACTTACGTCGGTTTGAGTTGCTCCGATGGAGACGGTTTTTAATTGTCAAGTTAACAAATACCGAGCGATAAGAGGGTATCGGGAAAATTTCATACCGGCATGAATCACCCTGATATCATGTAACACCCTCTTATAAACTAAATAAAACGGCCGAACATGATTCGATTCCTGTTGGGGACTCAGATTTTTCTTTGTCCCACTCTCGCGTTATGTTGATCAATTCACCTTTCACATTTCATTACCGAGCAATTCGCCATCTTTGTTCACTTATCACGGTCTGTTCCGACATATTAAACTGAGCCAGTAATTGAGGAAAATACTTATGAAGCACGACAAAGTTCTTTGATTTGTTGTTGGTGTTGCTGTTGTTGTTTGGCCTTGACCGTGTACGAAATGCGATAGCTGTTTATTTCTACCTGCAGAACAAACCAGTGGAAAGGTTTCGATTACCATATCATTTGTCATCCATAGTGTAAAAGAACAAAACAAAAGATTGTCCACACCCGTGAACTTTCAGAATAATTAATTAAATCTTGGTATATTTGGTCGCTCCTAAGAAGTTTGCCCCACCATTAACATGGTTAGACCGTGTTACCCTCACAACCCCGTTGAAAACCCCTGGATTACAAAAGAACGTCGTCTGTTAATCACGGATATAGGGCTCAGTTTTTATGGGAAGCCCATGTGATGATAATTACCGCTATAAGTTGCTCCACACAAAGTTGAAAACCAACATTGTTTAAGGAGGTCTGCAGGTGTTTTTGGTTTTATCTGCGGAAGAAACACCTCCATAGATCATGGCGTATAATATGCTACTTCTTTATTTATTTCATGTCTTATTTTTACTTTTCTATCTTCAAGAGAAATACATGTAATATCCAGTGAAAGTGCTGCAGATCTTCATACAACCCTTGTTAGTTGTTTCGATATCTTGATTTGAAATAGTCTGGGCCGATAGTAATCGCGCCCTCGCTTATGACATTCAATTTCACCGGGGGAAACTAAAAAGAAATGTTGCAAGAATTCGAGCACTTGCTCACGGTTTATTTTTAGAGTAAGAAATGCTTAAAATGGTGTAGATAAACTATTATCTTTTAAATCTGCGTTGTTTGTGAAAGTAATTGCCGGCTTAAATTATTCTTTTTGTAAACAAGTTGAATCTGTAGCTCTATTTTGTTTATATACTAAATCGTTTAAACGGCCGGCGAAATATCGCGATGTATTTACTCCTTTTAACAGAAGTTGCCTTGCTTTTATGTTGAATAGGCATCTAGTACTGTTTCGCAATTATATGACTGAAGTTAAACGTGAAAAGGACAATTCAGATAATTTATGTTGATGTCTTAAATACCAAGCTGGTCTTAAAAGCGTAAATTGGAGACAGGTTCAAGAGCAAAATTCATGCACCACGCAAACTTTAGAAACGTCATTAAGAAAGGTGAATTGAATTTCCTCTGAAATGAGTGAGGGAAAATAATTGCAAATGAACATCAAATTTCCTCACCGGAGGAAATTTTTAAAGAAAATGCATGTTAGTGGTTACAACATTAAACCTTTTTTATTAAACATCTAAATATTTAGTTTTGCAATTTTAGGGTGGAAAAAATCGCCTTCTATATTATTAGGTCGGACATCGTGTGAAACGAAGTTTATTATGATTAAAATTTCAACTAGAATTTTTCCTCAAATAAGACTATTTGCGCTAAAAATTGCATTGTAAAAGTTTACTTTGAAATTACCGTCAGTTCACTTTTAAAGACCTAATTCAATCACATCACACATCTGCCAAGAAATGCTTGACAAAAATCAACCCGCTAAATGGAAACCGTCAGTTAGAGCCTTTTAGTGGGTCTAATTCACTTGTGGACTGTATGCTTTTCTAATTGAGTCTTCCTCTATCGCTCACGGAAAGGAACAGCGATCATTGCTTTATAAGCAGGACGAAGAATAGCTTCATAAAAGGCTGTTTTAATTCTTTGTTTGTGTTGTTCACATCCCTGCCTTTTCTCACTGTCGGAAGACCTTTGATAACCAATTTATAAAAAGCGGGGCAGCTAGATAACAGAAGTTCAAAAAGAACTGGATTAGGATCAAGCAACACTCTCTTGGCCGGCATAGCAGTTTCATTTGAAAATGTTCTCACGACTCGCCACCATTTTCCTGGTCGTCCTTGTCGCTGCCTCCATGATTCCTCAAACTCAAGCGTTTACAGCTGGAGCTGGGAATATCGGTAATGGCAAGCGAACAGTGGATCATAAGAACCAGGTATATTAACACCTTTGCTTTCTTACGTTTGAACAAATGTGACAGGTTTAAAATTTTCTTTTTGGTTTGAAATATATGCCCATTAAATTTTTCACATCTTAAGTATTAAACTTGACGAATGTTTTCACGCCAAGGTGTTAAGATTTGTATTAGCGTGTGGATGATGGAAATTAAATCCTTCCCACTTATAGAGACAACGTTTTCTAGTTTGAAAGCTGTGTTCATTTTGCTTTTGTCCAAAAGCTTGTAAATCTTTATCTACACCTGTAACTAAGTAGCAAAACATAGTTATTTCATCAGGTTTTGTGCTTGTTACGGATTAGATCGTTAATATCAACATTGCAGAACCAAAATCTGCCAACCTAATGACCATTAATGGCAAGCTTTTCAGTGGACTGCACTTTCAAAGGGAAAGTCAAAACTTTCAGATGACGCTTTAGGTCACGTTTGGAAGACCAAGGAACGCGTTTTTGGGATTTATTCTGTACAAACGCTTTTCAAAGTAATTTCAGTTTTTCCGCATAAACGCCATTTTTCAAATCGCCCAAATAATACTCAGGTACAGTGGAAATTTCTTAGGATAACATTTTGCCATCCTCTAGAAGTAAGCAATTTCTCATGTACTCACAGCTCACTTTTTCAGTGTCTGCAAGTTTCTAAGACTTAAGTGAGAAAAAACTCTTGGAAAATGGCTGTCCTCCAAAAGACAAAAAAAATGTGATGTACTTTTATTGCTGACACATTCCTGTTAAAACTCGCAATAACACTCTTATTTTCATCATAAAAATTGCCTTCACATTTATTTAATAAAGTGAGTTTACAATTTTTGGTGGAACGATTACACAAAAAAGCTCAAAAATGCCTTTTGCCGCGGAATCTTTTGATTTTGGAAAAACTGAAAATACGTTGGAAAACCGACGTTTATAGTTTTCTTGATCTTTTTGACGCTTCGACTACCACACCTATTTTTATGAATGTATGATTCATTCCTCTCTTTTTTTGTTCATTACATGCTTTGTTGATCTGTTAATGGTTTGCTTTTATGAACAACATTAAGAAATAAAGATATACAAATTACACTGTGAACTTTTAAAATATAATACAATTAAAAAAGTGTATATTAAACTTTGTATGCCTCTGCCAAATTTATGAAAAACAAAAGAGACATTTCCGTCAATTTTCTGAATTTACTCTTCGTAATTGTTTAGATCACACCTTTGAATTGCTATTTACGTCTTATTTGAAAAGTGAAAATAATCAGTGCTAAAGACATGGTTTTATTGCATTAAAATTTCGTCGAGCGAAGATCTACATTCCGGACATTTCAGTGGATGATCAGTGTCCCTACGTTTACCAGAGCAGTCGTTGAAGTTAATCTTCATGATATCAATTGATTTCCGTCTTAACACAGTAATACACCACGTTTTCTCAGTTTAAAGTAGGGGAGTTTTAGATAATAAGCTCTATTGCAAGTTTGTTGCGCCTTAAATCTTATTAGCGACCAGAAATAAACACAGCTGCCTAAAATTTAAGCAAAGTTGGGTCAAAGATACTTTAGGCTTTAAAGACACTTACTGCAGTTTACGAGAAGAGACTGAAAATATACTAGGTTCACAGATTGTGCATGTGGCTACTGTTACCAATGTTAAAGATTGAGTTCCATATAGACTATGTCGGAATTCCTCTTTGAATTGTATTTGGAATTTAAAAGACGGGCCAGAATACACTATAGAGAAGCATTCTGAAAGCCAGAACTGGATGATAATTTCAGGCAGAGTTCCCTGCTGGATTTTAATCCATTGTTATCAGTGATGGTGATTGGCACATTGTTAAGTGATGGTGATTGGAACTCTGCCTATTCTCTTGAGTATATCGGTAACTACTTAAGCTCCGAATTTTGTATGCATTTTCAGTCCGATGAAGGTATAGTTTATACCGAAATATAACTGTCACCTAAGGACGTTCGCACCCATTGCTACTGCGCATCTCTAGTGCGCACGCTATTCATTGGTCACGCGCGTGCCAGGTCATTTTCAAGCGCGCGCACCGAGTCGAAAACTCAACAAAATATAGAGCTGATGACCTTTGCGTTAACTTTGTGTGCGAATATTTTTGTTGGATGCTCGGTGACCCCCACTTTTTTTTCGGCAGATCACTTCCTTTTCTGATTCTTTCCATTATACTAAAAAACAAAAAAAATCTGTACGTGGGAAGTTTTAATTATTTCTCATATACTATTCAAATAGGGTCGAATTGGTACATGGATACAGGGGTGCGTAACTTAGAAGTTGTATTTTTTAAGGCTAATTCTAGCTGATTTAATGGCATATGTAGCAAAGATCTATCAAATAGGCCTATATATGCTGTGTTAAACACACATAACTTAGAGATGATTCTTCAACTTAAATATATGCCGATAGTAATGAATCCGGCCGGAATCGCCTCAGTGGCTGGAAATCCTAGAAATGCTATGATCTGTTATGCGCCTTATCTTCAAAACGAGATCGGTGACCCCCGATTTTTTTTTACGTTTTTCATCTAATCTTATCATTTTCTACCTGCAGTCAAAGTTTTAAAAAAATCTGTACGTGGGAAGTTTTTGGGCGCGAACGTCCTTAAGATCTTGGTTTTCGTTCATTTGATGTCAAAATTTAAAGACACGATGAATCTACTCGGTCTATCGTTCATCTTATATGTCCAGAAGCATTCTGCCCTGCATAGTTCGCGACAAGTGAAAAGTGGTGTCTTTAGGTGTCTATTGGTTTAACCAAGATAACAGCGCTGCACATGTAAATCAAATTACGTCATGTGAACATAGTGCTGGGAGGATGTTCGTGCAGAACTTATCTGCTTGATTGAAAGGAGTTGTAGTTACGAATAAATTATTTCGATTTTAATTCTAGATTTCATTTTTTAATACCTTACAATGTCATCTTTATTACTTAATTTGCTCTATTGTTGTTACTGCTACTATGAGTTTTAACGCAATGGCATATATAAAAAATTTATCATTGATTTACAAATATGAATTGATTAAGTGAATTGAGTAAAATGGTGAAACCGATCCTTCGGGCTGCGAGAAGAGATAAGACAGAAATTAAATAAAATATTAACAACAGTTTATGTATTATTTCATATCTGTCTTACTGATCTCCCCTCCGAGCAGTCAGGACTAATTTCTCGATTTCATTTCACCATTTCGACATATGTACCGATCCAAGCACTCCTCACTGTTTTGTCGCTGTGGTTTTGCAGCAAGATAAGTTTTAACCAAAACGTGCCGTTCACTTAGCTATGACAATAACCAAA
>JAHPZR010043008.1:0-14629 GCA_019787425.1 Platygyra sinensis | reverse complement strand
TTTATCCAGTTTGTGTATCATCCCCCCCCCCCCCCCCCCCGGTGCGGTTTGTCTTCATATACAAAACACAGATATTCAAAAAAAGAACACTCATACCGTTCAGTAAGCATTAGCCAACAATAAGGCTTTAGGGAAATGGTTAAACTTTGTATATATACGTTAAGCGTTTTTTTTTTTTTTTTTTTTTTTTAAGAGTATACATTGCCACTAAGCTTTAGTACTCAACCAGAGGGTCTGCCCGAAAAACATTCCACTTATGAAGCGTTTGTTTCCTATGTTATGGTATTTTCTTCCGGTAAAGCGGTAGTTGCGTTTCCCAGCCTGACCTCTCGGTATTTCGACCAAAACCACAATTTCAGTTCCAGTTTCAGTTACTGTGTCAACGCAGTAGATAACTCGCTTAACGTTATACTTAGCTATCACAGCCCCAGGTTATTTGAAAATTCCAGCTTATACTTTTCTAGTTTAATGTCACTAAATCAACCTGTGTCAACGCTGTCTATTGTTGACCATAAACTGGTCTTTTTCTCTTTGTTAGCTTTTTTATTGGTTTTAACAATTTTCAAAAATAGCAAAGACAGCTCATTCTGTGCAATTTCCATTTGATCGATTCTAAGCAAATACTATTTCCTTACATCTGAAACACATGCGGAATTCTTTTGGAAGGACCAATTAAAAAATACGCTGTTTGACGAGTGATTCCACAAGCAAATAAAACGCACACGTTTGTCTCCCTTATCAGAAGCTCTAAACAGGTAGAATCAACCAGCCAAATTATCCAGCTAACTAATACTTCGCTTTAATTGGGAAAACATAAAAAATTAATGAAACTGTTGCCTTAGCCGTACACAATCGTGCCACCTTAAAGTGCAGCCTGCGCCTTTAACACAGTGAATTGAATAATTTTCAGTGAGATAAATGAACTGACACGTTGGAAAGGAAACGCGTATTGAACATAGTTTTCATCATTAAATAAACGACAAAGGTTTGAATAAATAACACAGGATCAGACAAAAGACAGATCCCCTTTTTTCTTTTTTAAAAAGAGAAACCTGTAAAAGGAATAGGACCTGATTGCTGATCTATTTCGTTTAATTATGCTTTTCCTTCCTCCAACTCGATTTAGAACGAAAACAATGCGCTAAAAAATTATTTAACGCTAAATTTTGTCACCAGCACTCGTGTTTAACTGGTAACTTGTGTCTTGGCTTAATACTTATTCCAGCTTTGAAGATTTTTACTCTTTAGCTGAATCCTGTAATTCTGTTCCGTTTGTAATCACAGGACAAAGTAAACATTACAGAAAAACATTAAAAAAGTTAGAAAAAATAAATAAGCGAAACCAGTACTTACATAACTTGAAAAGGAAGCCACTTAAGATAGCGATTAAGAGATAAGTTATCATCAATGTTTGCCGGAATTAGACCAGTAACGTCGGCAGGTAATTCCACGTGCTTGACGTTTAAAATTATTTCAGTTTTAACAGCCCCCCCCCCCCTCCCTGTTCCCCCCCCCTCCCCCCCCCCCCCCCCCCCCCCCCCCCCCCCCCCTCCCCCCCCCCCCCACCCCCCCCCCCCCCCCCCCCCCCCCCCCCAACCCCCCCCTGTCGCAAATTATTTCTTCACGTGCAGGTCATTTAAAACCAAATCAGTGAAAAGGAAGCCTCTCTCTCCGGTAGGTCATTATTTTGTTTTGAGGAAAGGATTAAAAAGTCGGCTCTTTTTCTCGCCTGAGAACAGCGTATAAGATTAATGGAGCAAGAGGGATATACATGTAGGCTTTGGTTATTGTCATAGCTAAGTGAACGGCACGTTTTTGTTAAAACTTATCTTGCTGCAAAACCACAGCGACAAAACAGTGAGGAGTGCTTGGATCGGTACATATGTCGAAATGGTGAAATGAAATCGAGAAATTAGTCCTGACTGCTCGGAGGGGAGATCAGTAAGACAGATATGAAATAATACATAAACTG
This sequence comes from Platygyra sinensis, assembly GCA_019787425.1. Lineage (NCBI taxonomy): Eukaryota > Metazoa > Cnidaria > Anthozoa > Scleractinia > Merulinidae > Platygyra > Platygyra sinensis. The sequence goes on along the minus strand of JAHPZR010043008.1, from coordinate 12,657 downwards.
TTGTTAATATTTTATTTAATTTCTGTCTTATCTCTTCTCGCAGCCCGAAGGATCGGTTTCACCATTTTACTCAATTCACTTAATCAATTCATATTTGTAAATCAATGATAATTTTTTATATATGCCATTGCGTTAAAACTCATAGTAGCAGTAACAACAATAGAGCAAATTAAGTAATAAAGATGACATTGTAAGGTATTAAAAAATGAAATCTAGAATTAAAATCGAAATAATTTATTCGTAACTACAACTCCTTTCAATCAAGCAGATAAGTTCTGCACGAACATCCTCCCAGCACTATGTTCACATGACGTAATTTGATTTACATGTGCAGCGCTGTTATCTTGGTTAAACCAATAGACACCTAAAGACACCACTTTTCACTTGTCGCGAACTATGCAGGGCAGAATGCTTCTGGACATATAAGATGAACGATAGACCGAGTAGATTCATCGTGTCTTTAAATTTTGACATCAAAATGAACGAAAACCAAGATCTTAAGGACGTTCGCGCCCAAAAACTTCCCACGTACAGATTTTTTTAAAACTTTGACTGCAGGTAGAAAATGATAAGATTAGATGAAAAACGTAAAAAAAATCGGGGGTCACCGATCTCGTTTTGAAGATAAGGCGCATAACAGATCATAGCATTTCTAGGATTTCCAGCCACTGAGGCGATTCCGGCCGGATTCATTACTATCGGCATATATTTAAGTTGAAGAATCATCTCTAAGTTATGTGTGTTTAACACAGCATATATAGGCCTATTTGATAGATCTTTGCTACATATGCCATTAAATCAGCTAGAATTAGCCTTAAAAAATACAACTTCTAAGTTACGCACCCCTGTATCCATGTACCAATTCGACCCTATTTGAATAGTATATGAGAAATAATTAAAACTTCCCACGTACAGATTTTTTTTTGTTTTTTAGTATAATGGAAAGAATCAGAAAAGGAAGTGATCTGCCGAAAAAAAAGTGGGGGTCACCGAGCATCCAACAAAAATATTCGCACACAAAGTTAACGCAAAGGTCATCAGCTCTATATTTTGTTGAGTTTTCGACTCGGTGCGCGCGCTTGAAAATGACCTGGCACGCGCGTGACCAATGAATAGCGTGCGCACTAGAGATGCGCAGTAGCAATGGGTGCGAACGTCCTTAGGTGACAGTTATATTTCGGTATAAACTATACCTTCATCGGACTGAAAATGCATACAAAATTCGGAGCTTAAGTAGTTACCGATATACTCAAGAGAATAGGCAGAGTTCCAATCACCATCACTTAACAATGTGCCAATCACCATCACTGATAACAATGGATTAAAATCCAGCAGGGAACTCTGCCTGAAATTATCATCCAGTTCTGGCTTTCAGAATGCTTCTCTATAGTGTATTCTGGCCCGTCTTTTAAATTCCAAATACAATTCAAAGAGGAATTCCGACATAGTCTATATGGAACTCAATCTTTAACATTGGTAACAGTAGCCACATGCACAATCTGTGAACCTAGTATATTTTCAGTCTCTTCTCGTAAACTGCAGTAAGTGTCTTTAAAGCCTAAAGTATCTTTGACCCAACTTTGCTTAAATTTTAGGCAGCTGTGTTTATTTCTGGTCGCTAATAAGATTTAAGGCGCAACAAACTTGCAATAGAGCTTATTATCTAAAACTCCCCTACTTTAAACTGAGAAAACGTGGTGTATTACTGTGTTAAGACGGAAATCAATTGATATCATGAAGATTAACTTCAACGACTGCTCTGGTAAACGTAGGGACACTGATCATCCACTGAAATGTCCGGAATGTAGATCTTCGCTCGACGAAATTTTAATGCAATAAAACCATGTCTTTAGCACTGATTATTTTCACTTTTCAAATAAGACGTAAATAGCAATTCAAAGGTGTGATCTAAACAATTACGAAGAGTAAATTCAGAAAATTGACGGAAATGTCTCTTTTGTTTTTCATAAATTTGGCAGAGGCATACAAAGTTTAATATACACTTTTTTAATTGTATTATATTTTAAAAGTTCACAGTGTAATTTGTATATCTTTATTTCTTAATGTTGTTCATAAAAGCAAACCATTAACAGATCAACAAAGCATGTAATGAACAAAAAAAGAGAGGAATGAATCATACATTCATAAAAATAGGTGTGGTAGTCGAAGCGTCAAAAAGATCAAGAAAACTATAAACGTCGGTTTTCCAACGTATTTTCAGTTTTTCCAAAATCAAAAGATTCCGCGGCAAAAGGCATTTTTGAGCTTTTTTGTGTAATCGTTCCACCAAAAATTGTAAACTCACTTTATTAAATAAATGTGAAGGCAATTTTTATGATGAAAATAAGAGTGTTATTGCGAGTTTTAACAGGAATGTGTCAGCAATAAAAGTACATCACATTTTTTTTGTCTTTTGGAGGACAGCCATTTTCCAAGAGTTTTTTCTCACTTAAGTCTTAGAAACTTGCAGACACTGAAAAAGTGAGCTGTGAGTACATGAGAAATTGCTTACTTCTAGAGGATGGCAAAATGTTATCCTAAGAAATTTCCACTGTACCTGAGTATTATTTGGGCGATTTGAAAAATGGCGTTTATGCGGAAAAACTGAAATTACTTTGAAAAGCGTTTGTACAGAATAAATCCCAAAAACGCGTTCCTTGGTCTTCCAAACGTGACCTAAAGCGTCATCTGAAAGTTTTGACTTTCCCTTTGAAAGTGCAGTCCACTGAAAAGCTTGCCATTAATGGTCATTAGGTTGGCAGATTTTGGTTCTGCAATGTTGATATTAACGATCTAATCCGTAACAAGCACAAAACCTGATGAAATAACTATGTTTTGCTACTTAGTTACAGGTGTAGATAAAGATTTACAAGCTTTTGGACAAAAGCAAAATGAACACAGCTTTCAAACTAGAAAACGTTGTCTCTATAAGTGGGAAGGATTTAATTTCCATCATCCACACGCTAATACAAATCTTAACACCTTGGCGTGAAAACATTCGTCAAGTTTAATACTTAAGATGTGAAAAATTTAATGGGCATATATTTCAAACCAAAAAGAAAATTTTAAACCTGTCACATTTGTTCAAACGTAAGAAAGCAAAGGTGTTAATATACCTGGTTCTTATGATCCACTGTTCGCTTGCCATTACCGATATTCCCAGCTCCAGCTGTAAACGCTTGAGTTTGAGGAATCATGGAGGCAGCGACAAGGACGACCAGGAAAATGGTGGCGAGTCGTGAGAACATTTTCAAATGAAACTGCTATGCCGGCCAAGAGAGTGTTGCTTGATCCTAATCCAGTTCTTTTTGAACTTCTGTTATCTAGCTGCCCCGCTTTTTATAAATTGGTTATCAAAGGTCTTCCGACAGTGAGAAAAGGCAGGGATGTGAACAACACAAACAAAGAATTAAAACAGCCTTTTATGAAGCTATTCTTCGTCCTGCTTATAAAGCAATGATCGCTGTTCCTTTCCGTGAGCGATAGAGGAAGACTCAATTAGAAAAGCATACAGTCCACAAGTGAATTAGACCCACTAAAAGGCTCTAACTGACGGTTTCCATTTAGCGGGTTGATTTTTGTCAAGCATTTCTTGGCAGATGTGTGATGTGATTGAATTAGGTCTTTAAAAGTGAACTGACGGTAATTTCAAAGTAAACTTTTACAATGCAATTTTTAGCGCAAATAGTCTTATTTGAGGAAAAATTCTAGTTGAAATTTTAATCATAATAAACTTCGTTTCACACGATGTCCGACCTAATAATATAGAAGGCGATTTTTTCCACCCTAAAATTGCAAAACTAAATATTTAGATGTTTAATAAAAAAGGTTTAATGTTGTAACCACTAACATGCATTTTCTTTAAAAATTTCCTCCGGTGAGGAAATTTGATGTTCATTTGCAATTATTTTCCCTCACTCATTTCAGAGGAAATTCAATTCACCTTTCTTAATGACGTTTCTAAAGTTTGCGTGGTGCATGAATTTTGCTCTTGAACCTGTCTCCAATTTACGCTTTTAAGACCAGCTTGGTATTTAAGACATCAACATAAATTATCTGAATTGTCCTTTTCACGTTTAACTTCAGTCATATAATTGCGAAACAGTACTAGATGCCTATTCAACATAAAAGCAAGGCAACTTCTGTTAAAAGGAGTAAATACATCGCGATATTTCGCCGGCCGTTTAAACGATTTAGTATATAAACAAAATAGAGCTACAGATTCAACTTGTTTACAAAAAGAATAATTTAAGCCGGCAATTACTTTCACAAACAACGCAGATTTAAAAGATAATAGTTTATCTACACCATTTTAAGCATTTCTTACTCTAAAAATAAACCGTGAGCAAGTGCTCGAATTCTTGCAACATTTCTTTTTAGTTTCCCCCGGTGAAATTGAATGTCATAAGCGAGGGCGCGATTACTATCGGCCCAGACTATTTCAAATCAAGATATCGAAACAACTAACAAGGGTTGTATGAAGATCTGCAGCACTTTCACTGGATATTACATGTATTTCTCTTGAAGATAGAAAAGTAAAAATAAGACATGAAATAAATAAAGAAGTAGCATATTATACGCCATGATCTATGGAGGTGTTTCTTCCGCAGATAAAACCAAAAACACCTGCAGACCTCCTTAAACAATGTTGGTTTTCAACTTTGTGTGGAGCAACTTATAGCGGTAATTATCATCACATGGGCTTCCCATAAAAACTGAGCCCTATATCCGTGATTAACAGACGACGTTCTTTTGTAATCCAGGGGTTTTCAACGGGGTTGTGAGGGTAACACGGTCTAACCATGTTAATGGTGGGGCAAACTTCTTAGGAGCGACCAAATATACCAAGATTTAATTAATTATTCTGAAAGTTCACGGGTGTGGACAATCTTTTGTTTTGTTCTTTTACACTATGGATGACAAATGATATGGTAATCGAAACCTTTCCACTGGTTTGTTCTGCAGGTAGAAATAAACAGCTATCGCATTTCGTACACGGTCAAGGCCAAACAACAACAGCAACACCAACAACAAATCAAAGAACTTTGTCGTGCTTCATAAGTATTTTCCTCAATTACTGGCTCAGTTTAATATGTCGGAACAGACCGTGATAAGTGAACAAAGATGGCGAATTGCTCGGTAATGAAATGTGAAAGGTGAATTGATCAACATAACGCGAGAGTGGGACAAAGAAAAATCTGAGTCCCCAACAGGAATCGAATCATGTTCGGCCGTTTTATTTAGTTTATAAGAGGGTGTTACATGATATCAGGGTGATTCATGCCGGTATGAAATTTTCCCGATACCCTCTTATCGCTCGGTATTTGTTAACTTGACAATTAAAAACCGTCTCCATCGGAGCAACTCAAACCGACGTAAGTTCACCCCTGTTGCTGCACCGCGATAAACACGGTTTAATGGACGCCAGTTCGATAATTTCGTTTGCAATTTTGGGAAATGGAGAGTTCATTTTCATCATTCGCAGCGACCAGGTGCTCTCCCAATATTCAAGCATTTCAATGCTGATAAGATCAGGAATTTATATTTCTACATCCTTGTTTTAATTGTTTTACGTTATATAACTGCGTGAACCTTTCCTTCGTCGCAAACAAACCTGACTATAGTATGCCGATTTGCGAGCCCGTTTAATAGCCTGTCAATTTTAATACAATCATATATCAAGCTTCAGAGACAGAAAATTAAATAACTGTTTTAGCTAACCCACACATTACGATCTTCCGTGGAAAATAACTCTTTCGTTCATATACCAGTAAATAAAGTTGTTTTTATTATTATTATTATTATTATTATTTTTTTTTTTTTAATAAATTGTTATTATTATTATTATTATTATTATTATCATTATTATTATTATTTTTTAAATAAATTGTTATTATTATTATTATTATTATTATTACTATTATTATTATTATTATGAAAATCTTTCGAAAACCAGTTAAATTGATGTTCTCTTGACAGAAAGTTTAACCTGTGTATTCATCAGTTTAGTAAGCATAACGCTTCAAAAATTACCGTCGTCAATGGATAATTATCAGTAACTTGATTAACCCTTGTTAAGTCATTCACAAAGATGTTAATAAACTTAGCTCAGTCCTGTCGGCATCATGTCAAAGAACCGGATCGCGTTCATGACACTGTGCAACATTTACTTATGAATGAAGTAAATGAACTGGCGCCTTTGAAAGGAAGCAGATTATCCACATCACTTGAAAAGCTTCTATTAGAGTTTGTTCTTTTGAAATAATGTAGAGACCACTGTTAGATTTGTAGCTTTTACTGGTCTGTTTTGGTATCGGGGAGAGCTTTTCCATAATATCCTACCGTTTATCAGACGTAAGAAATGATGACTAAATATCTGTAATTGCAGAACAACAATAAAAAATAAAATTTAACTGAAAATCACAAGGTATGAATAAATTTGGGTTGTTATTCTCTTCAAACAAATGTCAATAGAAGTCCACGGAACAGTTTGTTCAGGAAATCTTATTTTTTTATTATTTGCCCTATCCAGGTGGAATCGAACATCGCGGTCAAGTGAAGTGACCTGTAGTTCTACAAGGCTTATTAGTGATCTTTATGCGTTTTTACTTTGTCCAAACAAGTCGACTGAGTTTGCGATTTAGCGAGATTCTGTTATAGCAATAAAAATTGCAGATGTTTTATTCGACGGTCAATCATCCGTGGACTTTTTTTGTCAATTAAAGCAAAAACTTTACACAACCTACAATCGAACCTCCAGTTGCGACTTGACAGTTCGGGTGGTCACTTACAGGAGACTCTACTGTATTCATCATGCACTAAAGTTTCAAAGCGTTTACCTAAACGGTAAAAACGAAGTGGGTTCTATCACCTGATTGAACCCAGGCCTTCTAGACCAGACTGTGATGTGGCTCACCTAATTCCATTGTAAATAAACTAATCAGATATACAACGTTTGGATGCAGGAGACCACGCAATGAATAATTAAACTGCTTGGCTTGTTACTGATGAAGCAACTGAGCATCTCTTGACCAAGAAATGCTTGTACCAGAAGTCACTCTAAGTGTTATAAAACCAAATTGATTGCAAGGCTGGTACTACAGCAGAAGGGCAAAATTTATTGGCCAATATTTCAACTAGCAGAGCTAGTCTTCTTCAGGGCCAGTACTTAATACAGGAAAAATAACGGCTTTAACATTGGAATTTAGGTGATATACAATGGCAGTTAATGTTTAACTAATAAAATAACATGAACAATGATATGTAAGTGAGAGTGAAGAGTGATCATCGCAGTAAATTTTCCAATTTACGGTGGCCGAACACAGTTTTCAAGTGCCTATGCCTAATTCACCATAACTTTTAAACTATTTATGTTTTGGCGCCCATTTTTTGCAAGAGTCAAGGTTAATTACAGAAATATTTATTCGCGCATTTTGACTAGGGTGTGTACTGTTGCCATGGAAACGGGGCTGGTTAAAAACAAGACTTAAATAATGGTTTTTCTTTATTTAAAAAATATCCAGTCGTTAGATTGTTTTCATATTTTGCACACTTAGAATTGACATTAAATCCCTTCTGTCAACACGGTTCTAACAAAATTTTGACATAGGCGATTTTCGTAATTCGCCGTTAATCGTTTTCTGTATTATTAAAAATTCCCTTTTTTTGTCAAATTTCAGATTTTTTTTGATAGATCATTCACGTGGTCTCTGACCTATTCTTCTGCCAAATTTCTTGAAATTCTAACGACTGGATCGTTAGAAATCGGCATGTTTCTGCTAAAGCAATCGGTCTCAATTTTTCGAGCGACTGCGCATGCGTTGCATTTAACTAGGTTCTTTCGGTAACAAACAAAAGCTGAAAATTGCTGGGTTCTTTCCATTGTTAGCTTTTCTAACATATCTTTGTAAAAAAGAAAACTAGAGCCATCACTATACTGCGTTCAGTTAAAGAGAAAAATAACACAGATAGTGCGGGTGTTAAGTAAATAAAATGATCGCTCTACTGACGGCATGTTTGTTCTTTAAAATCCTTATGCACGTGCTAAATATTGCATCAGCAAAAGCACGCGCGAAAACTGTGTTCGGCCACCTTAAGCAATTGGAAAGAAGAAGCCTGAAAAAAAATCAAGGCTTCAACGGGATTCGAACCCATGACCTCCGCGATACCGGTTCCATGTTCTACCAACTGAGCTATGAAGCCACACATTGGGAACAAGGTCAATTTATTGAGTTCATATTTTCCCGTGTAGTGAAATGATGTGAAGTATATATGAAATAATTCATATTTGTACTGCGGTTGTAGATGAGAGTGAAGAGTGATCATCGCCGTAAATTTTCCAATTTAAGCAATTGGAAAGAAGAAGCCTGAAAAAAATCAGGACTTCAACGGGATTCGAACCCATGACCTCCGCGATACCGGTGCGGAAAGTGTCAAAAGAATGGTTGGGTTGAGTGACGGTTGATGGGTTCTTAAGTTTGGCGCGAACCAATAAGTCACGAAGATTTGGTGAACGTCGGTAAGCTACAACAGGTGCTTCTTTAAAAATTTCATACAAACGTTCTGTGGAATAGAGAATGGGTTGTTTCTGGCGTAGCACTTTGTGAATGTTAGGCAAGGCTGGATTATAGGTGGTGATGAATGGTACTCTGTCAGGTTTCTTGATTTCAGGACTGTTTTCTTTTTAAGGTGTCGTTTCTGGGGATTGATTTCGCTCTGGACTGAGATCTGGCTTTTCACGAAATTGCTTTTGTATCCTCGTTTCGTTAAGTAACGTTCTAGTTCAGTTGATCTGGTATCGAAGAAGTCATCTTTTGAACAAATACGTCGTAACGGAGAGCACGGCTGTAGGGGACTGATTTTTTCGTGTGATACGGATGACTTGAAGCCGGAGTGTTGACTTGAGGGAGGCAGTGCTAAATTATGGCAAGCCAAGCATGACAAAAGTGGGTTGAGTTGAAAATCACCTATCGAGTCTCAGTGATCGATGTGTGAGAATGAGAAATCACTGTGCGAGATTGGAAAATCACTACGTGAGATTAGAAAATCACTGTATGAGAAATTAAAATTGCTATACGAGAATAAAAAGATGTCATGCGAGATCATAAGTACCAATCGAGAATGAAAAACTGCCATGCGAGATTGAAATTAACTGTTGAGAATGAAAAAATCGTTGTGTGAGAAAAAGAAATCACCATTCGAGATTATCGATTGGTTTTTTTCTGAGCCGGTGATGCATAACCAGTCAGCGGAGAGTATTTTGGCGGTCAGTATAAAAACATGGACTGCGACTACGGACTACGGACTACGGACTACGGGACTGGGTATAAAACACGAAGAAAGCTTCTACATTGAATAAATTCTCGCACGAACGTTTCAGTCATAAATAGAAGCTATCTGTATAAATTATAGAAGTCTCATTTCCCGAAAGTTCCCGCTCATACAGGTTTAACCATACTCAAGAGAAAATGATGGGATTTTCTCTTGCCATAGTCGATTGCCGAAAAAGAAATAGAAGACACTGAAAGTCACAAAATTGACGAGCTGTATGAATTTTCGAATGATTCAAACCATGATTAAATGTTTTGAAAGATCAACAGTCGGGAGAATTGAGGAGAATTCGAACGACACGTCCCGCTGTTCATTTGTACGATCATGTATTAAATAAATACACATAAATATGGCCACGGCGAAATGAGGAACAAAAAGTTGATAAATAGAAGAAACGACATTACACAAGGATGGCAGTTCTACACGCTTAATATCGCCTTGGAAAAGGCAGGGACAAAAAAAAGAAAAAAAGTTCTTACAACACGGGGTATTTGTATTTGGTCACTCACCCAAGTACTATCCCCGCCGAACAGGGCTTAACTTTGTTGAGCAGAAGAAACATGTTGCTGTCCTTGTGGTATAGTGACTCACCCAAGATAGCCGGCATTGGAGGTGAGGGCTGCGATATATAGTTTCATATATTAATTCTTCTTTTCTTGCAAAGTTTCGATTTCCGGTAAGACAGTACATGAGGAGATGTAACGCTGTTGAAAACATTCACATTCACAAAGTTATCGGTCCGTGAGACCGAATTATCTTCGTCCGAGAGACCGAGGCAATTATTTCGAAAGTGCCGCATGTCCGATCACCAAAGCATATTCCTCTAACTTTTTATTCTCTACTTTCCCAGCCATGCAGTATCAGATATTTTTTTCCTTTTTGATACCTTTTCTCATCTTAGAAATTTTAAAAAAATGCTTCCACCGTGGAGTCACTATACCACAAGGACAGCAACATGTTTCGTCTGCTCAACAAAGTTAAGCCCCGTTCGGCGGGGATAGTACTTGGGTGGGTGACCAAATACGAATACCCTGTGTTGTAAGAAATTTATTTTTCGTTTTTTCCCCTTCCTTTTCCAAGGCGATATTAAGCGTGCAGAGCTGCTATCCTTGTGTAATGTCGTTTCTTCTATTTATCAACTTTTTGTTCCTCATTTCGCCGTGGCCGTATGTATGTGTATTTATTTAATACATGATCGAACAAATGAACAGCGGGACGTGTCGTTCGAATTCTCCTCAATTCTCTCGACTGTTGATCTTTCAAAACATTTAATCATGGCTTCAATCATTCGAAAATTCATACAGCTCGTCAATTTTGTGACTTTCAGTGTCTTCTATTTCTGTTTCGGCAATCGAGTATGGCAAGAGAAAATCCTATCATTTTCTCTTGAGCATGGTTAAACCTGTATGAGCGGGAACTTTCGGGAAATGAGACTTCTATAATTTATACAGATAGCTTCTATTTATGACTGAAACGTTCGTGCGAGAATTTATTCAATGTAGAAGCTTTCTTCGTGTTTTATACCCAGTCCGTAGTCCGTAGTCCGTAGTCCGCAGTCCATGTTTTATACTGACCGCCAAAATACTCTCCGCTGACTGGTTATGCATCACCGGCTCAGAAAAAAACCAATCGATAATCTCGAATGGTGATTTCTTTTTCTCACACAACGATTTTTCATTCTCAACAGTTAATTTCAATCTCGCATGGCAGTTTTTCATTCTCGATTGGTACTTATGATCTCGCATGACATCTTTTTATTCTCGTATAGCAATTTTAATTTCTCATACAGTGATTTTCTAATCTCACGTAGTGATTTTCCAATCTCGCACAGTGATTTCTCATTCTCACACATCGATCACTGAGACTCGATAGGTGATTTTCAACTCAACCCACTTTTGTCATGCTTGGCTTGCCATACTAAATACATACGACACAAAAAATTATTTTAATTGAGTCTTCCTCTATCGCTCACGGAAAGGAACAGCGTATTGCTTTATAAGCAGGACGAAGAATAGCTTCGATAAAAGGCTGTTCTTAATTCTTTGTTTGTGTTGTTCACATCCCTGCTCTTCTCACTTGTTACGGACAGCACACTTTGATAACCAATTTATAAAAAGCGGGGCAGCTAGATAACAGAAGTTCAAAAAGAACAATGGATGTAGGATCAAAGCAACACTCTCTTGGCCGCGCATAGCAGTTTCATTTGAAAAATGTTCTCCACGACTCGCCATCTCGATATTTCCTGGTCACGTCCTTGTCGCTGCCTACCATGATTCCCCTAAAACTCAAGCGGGGGTGACGTGTTTACAGCTGGAGCTGGGAATATCGGTACATGGCAAGCGAAGCAGTGGATCATAGTAAGAACCAGGTATATTAACACTTGCTTTCTTACAGTTTGAACAAATGTGACAGGTGTTAAAAATTTATTTTTGGTTTGAAATATATGCCCATTAAATTTTTTCACTATCTTAAGTATTAAAACTTGACGAAGTGTTCACGCCAAAGGTGTTCAGATTTGTCATTAGCGTGTGGATGCTGGAACTTAAATCCTTCCCACTTAAGTAGACAAACGTTTCTAGTTGGAAAGCTGTGCTTCATTTTGCTTTTGTCCAAAAGCTTGTAAATCTTTATCTACACCTGTAACTAAGTAGCAAAACATAGTTATTTCATCAGGTTTTGTGCTTGTTACGGATTAGATCGTTAATATCAACATTGCAGAACCAAAATCTGCCAACCTAATGACTATTAATGGCAAGCTTTTTCAGTGGACTGCACTTTCAAAGGGAAAGTCAAAACTTTCAGATGACGCTTTAGGTCACGTTTGGAAGACCAAGGAACGCGTTTTTGTGGATTTATTCTGTACGAACGCTTTTCAAAGTAATTTCAGTTTTTCCGCATAAACGCCATTTTTCAAATCGCCCAAATAATACTCAGGTACAGTGAAATTTCTTAGGATAACATTTTGCCATCCTCTAGAAGTAGCAATTTTCTCATGTACTCACAGCTCACGTTTTCAGTGTCGCTAAGTTTCTAAGACTTAAGTGAGAAAAAACTCTTGAAAATGGCTGTCCTCCAAAGACAAAAAAAATGTGATGATACTTTTATTGCTGACATTGCTGTTAAAACTCGCAATAACACTCTTATTTTCATCATAAAAATTGCCTTCACATTTATTTAATAAAGTGAGTTACAATTTTTTGGTGGAACGATACACAAAAAGCTCAAAAATGCCTTTTGCCGCGGAATCTTTTGATTTTGGAAAAACTGAAAATACATGGAAAACCGACGTTTATAGTTTCTTGATCTTTTTGACGCTTCGACTACCAC
>JAHPZR010043006.1:10000-16641 GCA_019787425.1 Platygyra sinensis | reverse complement strand
GAGTTGTTTTAATCAGCTAGAAAAATTTGATCTGTTCGGATTTCTTAGCTAAAGATTTAAGTGCCCGAAAATTTTAGGGAATGAACTCTTCATTTCAGAATTTGCTAGCTGAACGTTACCTTCGAAGAACTTCTCTGCGAACTTTTTCTTACCCGAAAATGCTAGGCGACCTTTTTTAGAGCCAGAAATTTCAAAAACATCCCTTCCGAAAATCTGAGGGACTGTTTTTCCCTGCATTTCTCTGGTTGCGAATCTTTTAGGTGATGTTTTAGTAAGAAATCAGTAGCTTTTTGGCAATGCATTATCCGAAAGTCTTAGAACGGGTAGACTCTCCCGAACAGATATTTCATCGAAGTTTCTCGTTGGGTGCCCCTGGCAGAACATTTCCTGTCCTCTCCTAACCACACTGCTAACGACATGCAATTAATACCCATCGAAAAAATCTTCTCTAACCGAGACTCTATTCGCAAGGCCAGGGAGGCTTTTTTAATTCAAAAAGGCAGAACACTAGATCCTGACGGTCTTAACATCCGTGAAGAAACATTTTAACTGTTTTCTTTTATTATGTAAATTTATTATTTTATTTCACCATATGTTTATCTTTAATTCACACTGTCAACCATTTTTACGTATTTCCGATAATATGCTACATAAAAACACGTGCCAATGTAAAACTCCCATTGTACCTGAAGAAGGCTGGTTTGGCCAGCCGAAATATAGTACACCTTCAAAAATCATTCTACGTTGTGTCGGTTTCTGCCTTCATACTCTTCATTTAATTTGTGAAGCCGATTAGATCACTACATTGATCCAACGTATACCAGCAGGATCATCGTTCCGGTTGCTGCTTAAACATTTTATAGTCACTTTATATGTTGACCTTTGCATTGTTATGTGACTCGAGCGATTTGCATATTTATAAGGATTTGTATGGGTTAAATAACGATTGTAACCTGTGAAAATGTAGCGATTTAAATAAAAATCCTCTTACCTTATTTTACTTGAGTGTTTTTTCTTTCCTGTGTGGTCTTTGAACCGATTTATGGCCATTCTGTTAGTTTTAGTGGAACCGGTTTGCTCTCTCTGTATGAGAGGACACTGAGAGGTTGAATCCAAATCATACAAAACAAATAAGAAAGGCTCTCGGCATAGAGGACGAAGTGTTGATTTCTGAAAAAGAAAAAGAAATTGAAGAACTGCAGAAATCCATCAGAGAAGATGAGATAATTGCTGAAGATGAGACTGAATGAAACTCAAGAAGCGAGAGGAAGAGCCAGAGAAAGGATAGCTGAGCTGGAAACGGGAACAGATTGATGCTCTTGAGAATAAGAGGGAAGAACTCGAAGACGAGAGACTTCCACTGAGAGAAAGAGTGAAGAACATCTTCAAGAAGTACGGCTCCCCACCCTCCGGGGTACGGCTTCACCGTCACCGTCCTGCGGTCAGTTGGAACAACGATCGGAGTGATGGTGATTGTCAACTCACTTACGAAGGGTCTCAAATCCGTCAAAACGCCTGTCTATATTTAACTTATTATTCACATCTTCCGACCAACAGCGAAAATCATCGCACTTGCAATTCAGTTCTGCCAAACAATCTTTGAAAGAACGATTTTGATTCAAAAAACTTTTCAAAGTAAAAGTTTTTCAGTGGCATCAACCACTTTTACGAAACTACGAACTTTTGGAATCAGTTTTCAATTTTTTGTCCCCGAGTAATTCTACTTTCATCTGTCCCAGTGAAATCGTACAGATTAAACAACTCATTTCCTTTTTTCGTCGTGAAAAATTTGTTCTTTTGTATTTTTTTCATTTCACGTATTTCTTTGAACAAAGCAAACGTTTGGTTCACTGATAGCGTTTCATTGAAACAAATCTCTCTGACATAAAGTTTCTTCTTGTCGGATCTCCTTTTCACAACGGACCTGAAGAATGATTACTCAGTGATCAACTTGCTATTGATTCATGACGAGAAAGAAACGCAACGCTCTTTCTGATGATAACAAGAACGCGTAAGAAACTCTGCTCAACAATCTCAATATGACAACTTTACAAACAAGAAGGATACAAGACATGCTTATAATGGTCTACAAAGCGCTTCATGCTTTAACACCTGCGTATATCAGATCCTTACTTACTTCGAGATGTAATACCCAAGGGCTAAGAGGCATAAATAAGTTGTACCTACCAACCTCGTGTTAATACCACAAACTATTGCAAAAACTCATTCACATTTACTTCTACTAAACACTTACATTACATTAGGCCATTTTCTCTCCTAACGGGGAGCATAGGGCGTCAACCATGGACCTCCACCTTACTCTATTACTGGCAATTCGCTTAGCCTCTATCCAAGTGATCTGCTTCTTGGCGCGCTCGTCTTTCACACTTCGCCTCCAGGATTACTTTGGGCGACCTCTTCTTTTGGACCCCGAGGATTCCACTCGAGGGAGGAACGGGTGATATTGTTCTCAGGCTTCCGTAAGGTATGCCCGATCCATTTCCATTTTCTTCTCTTAATGCTTTCTTCTATACGGCATTGTTGCGTCCTTTCCCATAGATCTTCATTTGAAATAACCTCTGGCCAACGGACGTTCAGGATCTTCCTTAAACACTTGTTGATAAAGGTTTGTAGTTTCTTGGTCAGTAGTTTCGTCGATCTCCATGTTTCCGAACCATACAGAAGGACAGACTTCACATTTGTGTTGAAAATCCTTAGCTTCGTTTGCAATCTGATACATTTTTCCATCCATACAGCCATAAGCATTGAGAATGTCAATTGTGCTTTCCTATATCCTGGCTGTTATGTCCTCGTCAGTTCCGCCAGTTTTCACTTATGATGCTTTCCAAATATGTGAACTCAGACACTCTTTCAACAGCTTCCCCATGAAGTTCCAACGTTTTCTTGTTGCCTCACGCCATTCGCATCTCCTTTGTTTTCTGGATGTTGATTTTGAGCCCAACCTGCCCACCAGTCTCTTGTAATGTTTCTCCCTTCTCTTTCATATCAACCAGTCGGTGAGTTAGTAAGCACAGATCATCAGCATAGTCCAAGTCTTCTAGGCGTTGGGTCAATGCCCCCTGGAGTCCCAAACGTTTACCCTCATACGCGTTCTTCGACACCCAATCAAGTACCACGAGGAATAGCAACGGCGAAAGAAGGCATCCCTGTCTCACACCGGTCTTGACCTCAATGGGCTCGGTCATAGTTCCTCCATGAAGCACTTGGCAAGTAAAGCCCCGATACTGAACCTTAAATTTTATCAGGTATACCATAATGACGAAGAATCCGCCACATAGCTTCCCTATCCACAGAGTCGAACGAAGGCTTTCTCAAAATCCACGAATAGCAAGTACAGGGGGGATGACCACTCGATTGTTCGTTCTGCAATAATCCTTAAAGTGGCAATTGAACAGGAGACAATTGCATTCATTAGTGTTTTTTGAACATAATTTTCTAGTTCTTTCGGTATTATGTAATCCTTTTGTTTTAGACGCAATAATTTTCTAGCTCTTTCTGCATTACGTCATCTTTTTTGTCTTAGACTTGCAATCGTACGTTTTTGCATATATTAATTTATAGCTTAGCCTTGTCTTTTTTCGTTTGTTCAAATAACTTTATTCTAATCTTCGGTGCGTACGGTTCGAAGCGGTAAAGATGTAAAAATAGAATAAATGTTTATCTGGTAAACAGCAATTTGATCGATGCAAGAGCGATCCTTTCTAAATCCCGCCTGCTCATCTCTCAGGACTTCGTCGACAGCCACCTTCATTCGGTTCAATATCACCCGGGTTAAGACTTTGCTGGGTATTGACAGCAACATTATTCCCCTCCATTACCACACCGACTAAGGTCGCCTTTCTTTGTCAGCTTTACTAGAAGACCTCTCTTCCAGTCATCAGGAATCTCTTCTTTGTCCCATACAAAATTTAATATTCTATGCAGTGCTTCCACAGTACAAGGACCTCCCTCTTTTAATGCTTCAGGGGGGATGTTATCTACCCCTGGAGCTTTGGCATTCTTCAGGTGAGTGAGGGCTGATCTTATTTCCCCTTTAGAAATAGGTCCTGTGTTTATGTTCAGGGTAACATCTGCAGGTTGGGGGTCTGGTAATTGGCATGGGGCTGGTCTGTTCAATGCAGATTCAAAATGTCTCTTCCATCGCTGAAGCTGATCTTCCATTTTCGTCAAGAGAGTTCCCTCTTCACTTCTAATTGGGCGATTCTGATTGCATCTTATCCCGCTAAGTTTCCTTGTGGTCATATGTAGTGTTCTTAGATCATTCTTCTTAGCCGCGTCTTCTGCTTCTTGTGCAAGGCTCTCAATTAAGTTCCTTTTATCCCTTCGACAGGATTTCTTAACCTCTCTGTTCTTCTCATTGTAGTATCTACTTGCTTCAAGTTTTCCTTGTCTGGTTCGAGCAACATTCAGTATCTGTTTGGCCTTTCGTCTTTCTTCAACTTTTCTGTATGTCTTGTCAGACAGCCACTCCTTCCGAGTCCTTTTCATACGTCCAAGGACACTCTCACATGTGTCAACAAGTGCTTTCTTAGTTTTCTCCCATAGTGCATTGATGTCAACATCTTGGGCCCGCTCATTTCCATCCCCGCTAAGATTTCTCACTTCTTCTTCCTCTTCTTGAAGGAAAAGGGGTTCAAACCGGTTTTGCAGCTCAACTCTAAAGGCCTGTTTTGTTTCAGAGTCTCTCAATTTCATTACATCAAATTTCTTTCTAGTACCAGAGACTATCAGGTCATAGTCACCCTCATAGTCTCTTGCCAGTACTTATGATCGGCTTTCTTGCAGCCAGCTTGATCTTCAGAGAAGCCACCACAAGGTGATGGTCAGAACCAATAGTAGCTCCCCTTTTTACACGCACATCCTGCAGTGATGTTCTCCATTGCTGACTTATAAGAATATGATCGATTTGGTCTATCCAGGTCGCTTTATGAACCCTCTTATGCGGGAAGAGAGTTCCATCAATACTTAGACCATTCAATGCACAAAAATCCACCAACTCTTCACCATTTTCATTCACATCACCAAGTCCTTCCCTTCCCATGATCCTCTCAATGCTGGCATTATTCTGTCCCGACCTTTGCATTAAAGTCACCCATTACGATAAGGATATCTCTATTCGGAGCCTTATCGACCACCGCCTGCGGTTTGTTATTGAATTCCTCCTTCTCATATGGCTCAGCGTTGTTCGTGGGAGCATGGCACTGTATGATTGTGATCTTTTGGATTTTGGCGTTAATTCTAGTTGTGATAATTCGATCATCTATCGGTTCCCAATCCATCAAGCATTTCTTCGCGTGCCCTGGTAACATGATACCGACCCCTCTCTCATGGACATTATCTTTGTTCTCATTCCTGAGTATATGAAAAGCTCTCCTGTTGCTAGCTCGGTTTCCCCGAATTGGTTCCACCTAGCTTCGCTGACTCCCAAGATTTCCAGCCTATAACGTCTCATTTCTGCGGCCAGCTGAGCTACCTTTCCAGACTCGTATAGAGTTCGCACATGCCATTAAATACTGGAATATCTTAACTAATGAACTTAGCGCTGCACCCAGCGTAACAAATATTAGGAACAATATCAAATCGTGACAGTATCTGTTTTAGTTTTTATTATGTCTTGCGAAGAGAGTCTGGAGAGAATTTGGGATGAACACGATGAGAGATTACACGATCTGTATCGCAAATCGGATGTACTCCTCAGTTCTCGCTGATGTCTTTGAAGAATTCAGAAACGTCTGTCTTCACAATTACGATCTCGATGCTTAGTGTTACACAGCTCCCGGTTTGGCCTGGGATGCCGCTTTGAAAGAGTCTCAAGTAAAACTCTATTTCCTCACTGACGTTGACATGTTGTTGATGATCGCCGGAAAGGGGATTGCGTGGAGGCATCTCAATGATTTCAAAGAGATATGGACAGGCGAATAACAAATACATGGGTGAAGATTACAACCCAACCAAACCGAGGTATTTAGTCGATGCGAATAATCTTTTTGGTTGGCCGGGCGATGTGTGAACCCGCGGCCTTCCCGTTGGAGGTTTCAAGTGGATGACTGAAGAAGAGATGAAAAACTGCGAAAACATTCCTTGTATCTTGGAAGAGGGCATGGAGTACCCAGAGGAACTTCACGATCTTCACAACGATTGTCCATTGGCTCTCGAGAGGGTCATGGTGGACAGAGTGGAGAAGCTGATTCCAAATGGCAATGCCAAGTCCCGGTATGTCATTCATCATCGAAACTTAAAGCAGTGCATAGCGCTTGGAATGAAGTTAACAAAGATTCACCGCGGGATCCGCCGGATTTGATGATTGTTTGCGAATTGTGTGTATTTTGTATTTTGTATTTTTTATTTTGAGATCCTTTTTGAAAACCATATTTTTATATGAAAAAGTCATCTTAATAAAGATTATTTATTATTATTGCATGTTCTCCCGGTCCAACCAGGGCAAGCACACAGCTACGATCTTCAAAGAGCAAGAAAACGAGAAGAAGAGGAAATACAACCAGAGAGTGATGGATGTAGAGATGGGAACCTTTACACCACTGGTGTTTGGTACAAACGGGGGTATGGGACTCGATTGTCAGAACTTTTAAGAACTCTCGCAAATAAGTTTTCGACTAAGA
>JAHPZR010043006.1:0-5000 GCA_019787425.1 Platygyra sinensis | reverse complement strand
ACGTTTTTCTTGTAAAATGTAAATGTAAATCAAATTTAATGTCAAACACAGGGAGTGCTTGCGCAATTACCCGAGCCAGAGGCTAATGATACAGTGCTTGACACTTCCCGATCGAATTGGAATTTGAAAATATTGGTTTTTGAGGAGAGGGGAAAACCGGAGTACCCGGAGAAAAACCTGTCGGAGCAGAGAAGAGAACCAACAACAAACTCAACCCACATATGACGCCGGGTCCGGGAATCGAACCCGGGACACATTGGTGGGAGGCGAGCGCTCTCACCACTGCGCCATCCCTGCTCCCCAGCTATCATTATTCCCGCGGGAGTTTTCCGCAATTTGTTGTACCTTTTCCATTTAAGCTAACTTGTAATTGCAGCAAGACAACGAAGGAAGGGTTACATTTACGAAGGGTTACATTTACGCAAAAATTCAAGCAAAGTACTAACCGCGACACAGGCAACGGCATACAGTAGATGGATGATTATGAAAAATATCTACTAACGACGATATACATGATATACAACACCTGTTTTACACAGCTGTTCACGAGTTCCAAAAACGAACGTTCGTTTGGGTTCGATTATTTTTTTTTTGTTTGCGGTGAGTTCGATTTCGTTCGATTGTCGAACTCAATCGAACTCAATCCATGAATTGAGTACGATTGGGTTCGATTGAAATTTAGTTCGATTGGGTTCGATTTACTATGCCCGGGATTATGCTATGGCTTTACGGGCCCGAAAAGTAGTTTTCTACTAGTCTTTCGAGAAACGGGCCCCTGGGCGGAAAAGGCCGGGTACGTATACGTAGCGCCCTGTCAAGACTTACGGTCTCCGTCCCCGATTATGACTCCTGGTGCAACCCAAGAATATTGGTATAGATCGTTTTCACGTGACGTCATCACTTTCCAAAATCTAAAACAAAAGATCCACCAAAGTTTTTATCCTCATCAGGCATGAGATGTAGTATATTTATATTTGTTTACAATTTTAAAGCTCAATAGCGTGCTTCGTTTGGAAACCAGAGCAATTTCCGGATTATGTAGGTGCGTGACACAAGGCTACGATCGAGTTTGTTGAAAAATATATTCCTATCTCATGATTTTGAGCCCTTTTAAAATTTAGAGCATTAAGAAAAGAGTTAACGTAAATACTTGTATTCTCAGTACTGGTAATCAGTCGCCTAGATAGCCAAAGTAAGTTCTAGATGTTTACACTATTTTCCGGCCGTTATATTGGTGTACCACGGAGGTACACCAATATGACCAATACATGGCTTTTTCATACTGGGCTCTGTAAATTTCTGCGAAACATTTCGACGAATATTTGAAGTTTGGGGAAACGTACAGGCCTAAAACTTGGACAAATGTCTTATTTATTTATCTTCTATAACATCCCAATTTCGTAGCTTTATGCAGAGGATAGTTTTTGATTTTTTTTTGTTGCGTGACAGTGAAAACTATCTATTAAAGGAATGTGCTTCCGTAAAAGAGCTAGAGATTCGAAAGCTGAGAGAGAGCCTGGGAATGAGGTTATCTTCACCGCCCATTCGCAAGGCCTTGTGGTCTATTGTACGTCATTCGGAACGAAGCACATGCGAGGCGCCGGCGATCGGACATTTTTTCCGTTTTCGACTTACACAATTTCCACTTTTCAGCATTCTTTTGAGATCATCCTGATGGAAATCAAGGAGTACAGAATACCTTTGCCGGTTACTGTTGATGAATATAAAATAGGCCAGCTGTATGCTGTTGCAGAAGCAAGCAAAAACGAAACTGGAGGAGGCGAAGGAATAGAAGTGGTTTCAAACGAACCATACGCGGACCATGCGAAGTACCCCGATGGACAGTACACTCACAAAATTTTCCATTTAAAGTCCAAGGTACCAGCGTTTGTTCGTTATTTAGCCCCAAGAGGCTCCTTGGAAGTTCACGAGAAGGCGTGGAACGCATACCCGTATTGTAGGACGGAGTATTCAAACCCATACATGGAAGATAACTTCTTTATTCTTATTGATACTTGGCATAAGGAAGGTGAAGGCTTGGATAATGTGCACAATTTGACAGGCGACGAACTACGGATGAGAGAAGTTGTCAATATAGACATAACCGATCCTGTCTCTGCTAACGACTACAAGGAAGATGAAGACCCATGCAAGTTCCGCTCCGAGAAAACAGGTCGGGGTCCTCTGGTTAAAAATGTTTGGAAGACGAATAAGGATTATCCCAAAATGACCTGCTACAAGTTATACAGAGTTAAGTTTAAGTGGTGGGGACTTCAGACGAAAGTGCAGAACGTCATCTTCCGTGCCGTGTTGCGACTGCTAACCAACTTTCACCGCCAATTGTTTTGTTGGTTGGACAAGTGGCATGGGATGACTATAGAAGATATAAGAGAGCTTGAGGATAAAACCCAAGAAGAACTGGAAGAGTTGCGAAAAGATGGACAGGTACGTGGAATGCGCGAGAAATGAACACGGCAAAGGGAAAGGTGTATAATTGAAATAATAAGCTGAACACTAGAATGTACTTTGGAATCTCGAACAATCAAGGACAGTGATTTTTTTTCTGTATTTAGACAAAACTTAGTTGTTGAAAATGCATGGTTGTCAGGACTGCGCCCAAGTTTTGGGCCCACATTACATTCAGTTCAAACTTTATCTGACAAGAATTTTTTTCCGAATTACTACTTTGTCAATCAGTATCTCCTATTAATTAATTAAACACTTTAATGGTAATTAGCGGCTCACAGCTGATAAAGCACTGCCATGACAAATGTGGAACGTTGATGTAGGTTAACTTGATATACTTGTAGTCTCTCATAGTTGATAATTAACTAATGATAATTGTTTCACTTGCCTTCCAATACAATGCAGCACTCTCTTCATGAAATAATAGCTATTCTGTTACATTATTATCTCCCCATATATGAATTTTGCCAGTCACCTTTTCTTATATAAATCCGGTTTACTCATTCTCTATCACCCAAATGTCTTTTGTATTTAAAATATACATTGTTCATATACATTGTAGGTTTCAAATTATTTACCTATTATGGACTGCCTAGCAGAGTTAGTTCTCACTGTAGTAGATTAGGTACTATGTTATGGCAATTTTGTAGGGCTTTCTTGGTTTTCTAGGTGAGGTTTGTCAAAGAACTTATAAGGGAAATAGTTTGAACAACTCTCAACTCTAAACTTTTTAAACCGTGACATAGCTCCTTTAAGTTCTGGCTTTGTGTTACATAGCTATGATATAAACTTCTGATTGTTATTATTCTTCCCAGCAGACTGCCACACCCAAAATTTTTGTGCCTCCTTCAGAGTACAATTTTTATGCCCCAGGTTTCTTTCAAACCAGTCACGTGAAGTATGGGTATTCTTATATTCTAGTATATACCTGTTACTTGAGGAAATTTCTTTTGGATTTGGGAAGTTTAAATATGGCACAAAATAAACTGCCGAAGTGCGAAGTGACATTAAGTGGTACTATGATCAAATTTTTACCCCTTGATACTTCAGGTGTTATAACATAAAATTCCATGAAAGGATAAAAACACTGTTTACCATTTGTAAATATCTGGATTATTTCTGGAGATATTGAAGTTTGAGAAATGTGTAACAACAGCAACAACAACAACAACAACTTAAAAATAAATATGCAAATGAGATGACTGATGATGTGATAGAACACTCAGCCCAATATTTTAAGAGGCAAGAACTTCATGCTAGCTTCATGCTAGAGCACACTCCCATATTGTCCTATCCATATTTAAGAAATTCTCAGCTCCGACTATTGCATTTCTAGCTTTTTGATTTATTGAGCCAATAGTTGGAGTTTAACGTCATATGGAAAATAGTGTGGCAAATTGTAAATTTCGCGTTGTAAAATTGTGGAAATAAAAATCGGCGGCTAAACCTGGTTTGAGAATTTACTAAAACAATTATTTGATTCACCCTTGTTGGATATGAAGTGATTATAACCAACTCGCGCTACGCGCTCGTTGGTTATTTTATCACTTCATATCCAACGCGGGCCCATGGTAACAAAACTGTTAAGCTCATTGTGGAGCACATTTAGTAGGATCTTACTGCAAAGATATCTTTGTGCATCATTTTTGATCAAAATTGGTCGAGTGTATGACGCCATCACATGGCTAATTTGCATATTTTGAAAACTTAAATATCTCTGGAACAAAAAGAGATATTTAAGAACAGTAGACAGTATTTTACTTCTCATACACTCATACAGACCTCATGTTTGGTTGTAACCAGAGTTAAAATGGTTTAAAAATATTTTTGACAAGTTTTCTTTAACATTGACAAATCTTAGGGTACAATAATTCCTAAGTAAGATATTCTTTTATGCAGCCAGGCTAAAGCAAAAAGAGATGACATGCAAATGACCTAGATCGCAGAGCCAAATGATTTAATGATATTGCAAGTGCTTCATTTTCGTGTTCATTGGAAAAGTAGGAATAAAGTAATTTTTTAGTTCAATACCAATTCTTTGCAAAAAAAATAGCAATGTATACTTTTATCAAAAGTGCCAACATCTACCTTGTTCAAGGTTCTTTCTTGTGAGCAAAAGCATAACCCATTTCTTCAACAATAAATGTTACTCCAGAAAGTAACACTGTCGGTATTAATGTAAATATTTCTTTCAGTATTTTCTGAAGCTTTTTTGGAATTAAGGAAAACCGCAAGTTTACAAGTCTAACTTGAGTGTATTTAATAAGCACAGGCCACAAGGGAAACAGTGAGTTTTGTTTCCCCGAGACCCCCAATGTTCCGAAGCCGAGGGGAACATTGAGGTCGAGGGGAAACAAAACTCTGTTTCCCGAGGGGCCAGTCATTAAAGGGCCCTAGTCAGCCTGCCATTTTCGATGACATCAAAATTATATAAAATGTTGAAGCGAATTCTTATTGTTTTACTGTAAACTGTGTTCCTGAAGGCATGTTTAATTATCCTGAGTAGTTTCACAGTGATTTTTCTTTGTTTTGAC
>JAHPZR010043004.1:0-35749 GCA_019787425.1 Platygyra sinensis | reverse complement strand
AAGTGATGCGTCCTTCACGGGATAACCTGTCTAAAGGAAACAAGGGAAAATTGTTTTTTAATGTCAATCATACCAGAGCACGATTTGACTCACCGTTTGACTTTCAATATTACACGACCTCGTTTCTCCGCTTTGTTTTCAAACGTTTCAAACCTGTCTAAACGTGACAGAATTGCCTAAAACGCGTGGCATGAGATAACAGAATCACAAAATAGCGTCATAAAGGTAATAGAATCCCAAAATACCGTGACCAAGGGCAACATAACAAGTTGGGTAAGAACTTGGTTCATCTACAACGGAGAAAAACAGAGAACGCAGCTTTATTGCTGCGGATTTATAGGCTTACCGTCCACACTAACTGTCACGAAAACGGAGCTTTTCCAAACCGTTCTTCAAACCGGAACAATCTAAAAAACCCGACTTTGCGTTTTCGTGTGGACGAAAACCATTATGGAAACTAAGCTTTTCGAAAAAGATAGGCTCGATTACCAGCCGCTGTTCGGAAAAGGAGCCCGCGCTCCTTCCCCGAAGGGGATGAACGAAGACCGGACTCGAGAAAGCGGCGGAAATCGAGCCTACGAAAACGGTGGCGTCATGATAATCATCTGATTTCGATGTCCGAGTTTTCCTCAAACACAAATCCAAAATGACCGGTGATTGTTGCGTTTTCAAATTTCTCCGACGCTGGGTGGACGGTGGCCGAGAGTTTAGAGCCGGGTTGATCGGGTCATTTTATGACTAAGTGAACAATGGGAAAGACAAACAGTATAAACAATTTACCGAGCCAGGAATGTAATGTCCGTTATCACTGAGTCCGTCATCACTCATGGGTCTCCTGCAAGCAGCTGCCAGCTCATTCTTCAGTGTGGCTATGTGTGCCTTGTGTGACATAATTTCCTCTTCTAAGTGCGTCACGCGTGACATGGCCTGCTGCTTGTCCGCTTCAAGTTCGGAAATACGATCCAATGCTTGTTGCTGACACTCGATAAATGAAGTCACTACGTGCTGATACCAAGAAATAGAAGACAGTTGATTGGTTAAAGGACAGTACTTTGATAGACTTTCTGAAAAGTCCTTCGTCTTGTTTATTCGACTTCGTCGCTCGCCCCGCCGCTTCGCGGCCTAACATACTCTACCCTGAAATTCATGGGGTCGACTTGTGTCAAGTCTAGAACGTTGACTGTAATTATACTTTTCTTAATGGCGGGGAAACATGGTAGATGTCGCCATTTTATTTCAGATTTGTTCAGTCAATTTGCGAAAATTTACAGGCGATAGGACCTAAACAAGTTCTTGAAAAGTAGGTAGGCTCATGCTTCTACAATCAAAAAATAGTTGTATAATCAACTCAATATCGCTTCAACTGATATTCACAAATCTTCGAGAGATTGAACATTAGATACACCTGCACGAGTCAGTACAAGATTAGTCAATATTCGATACCTGGCAGGAGAGTAATTCGGGGCTCAGGCTTAACCCATCCATGGCTAACCGCTCGTCTGGAAGAATGAGCTGGGGAAGAGAGTGTTCGTACGGTCCCAGTGCACCTTTAGAGAGCCGAACTTGATCTTTACTCTGTTCCAGGGCCCGGTCGACCGACTTCAAATAACCCATCAAGGCTTCTTTTTCCCTGCAGCGACAACAAACCCTAAGCGTTAGAAAAAAGAAGGGTTTTGTCTGTCTGTCTGTCTGTCTGTCTGTCTGTCTCAGACAGACAGGGAGTCTACCTGTCCGTCTGTCTTTTTAGTCTGCCTGATTGTTTGTTTGTTTGGATGTCGTTTTGTTTGGCTGTATTTACACTTCAGTTACTAACCAATCAGTGTTACAGACTCCCAATTTGCACTGAAACGAACGTCGCTAAATAGATCAATATTTAGTGTACCATCGCCTCTATCGCCTCTGCCTGTCCCTCTTAGCCAGCGGGACCTTGCAACAAGGGTAGCCACCTTTTCCTAAATCCGTTCTTCAACGTTATCCTCACTGCGCGTGATCCTTACCACACGTGACTCTGTTTGGAGTACTCGTGAGGGTTAATTCTAGCTCTTGATTGGACGATAAGAATCGGAAACTCGTCGAGCGTTGAAAAGAGTTGTCAAAACTTCTTTCCGATCATTGATGCCGTTAAAAAACGCCAAACTAATAAGCTCTTACCTAGCTGCAGCCGTCATGGTTTTCTCAGCATCGTTCAGTCTGTCAACTAAAGCGTTCTTCTCGTTCTCCATGTAACTCATCTGTTTTGAGACTTGGCGGACAGCGTGTTCTTTACGACGAAGCTCCATCTTGGCTTCAGTTAGACCCTGCAAACAAACCAAGCATCTTTCGTATAGCCGTTCCCAATGAACACCGAGGTTTTGAGATTACAGATTACTAGTACAATGCATGGAGAAGTAGTGAACGGTTCGAAGAAACCGATTAGCTAAATAACAAACTTCGTTTGCGTTCTTTCCCGCGCCGGGATTTTCGAGCAAAAGAGAGACTCCTTGCAGTGTTGCCTTGACAAAGAAAAAAGCCGATCCTCACAAGCCATTCCTTAGAATCAGCTACTGTTAGTAGCCCCCTAGAGAAAAGCTCTCATGGCTCATTAATCAATATTCGAGGCGAAAGACTGCGTGACAAGCCAGAAAGTGTGGTTAATGATTTCTTACTGGCAGCAAGATGAAGAAGGACGTCTTAACCAATTCCTAAACCTAGCGGGACAATCTCTTCTAGAACCGAGGTTAACATACTTCAGTTATTGGCTCGACAGACAAGCTTTTGTATTGTACCTTGACAGCTTCTGCGAGCGTGACATCTTTTTCTTCGCCCTGATTTGCATGAAGTTCCAGGCGCTCGCCCATCTCCTGCATCTGCGCCGTCTGCTCATTGAGCAGGGCCTGAGCCTGTTGTTCCCGTTTCAAGGCATTGTTGAGCTCTTCGCATACATTTTCAAAACGTGCCACGGGGACCATGGATGACAGCTAGATGTGAATGAGCGGTTTTTATCTTAGTAACGAAAAGTAATTGGTTTTGCCTCAACTACGCTACATGATTGGCTTGAAAAAACTCGCGCCACTTTTTCATCCAATCAGAAACCAAAATCGTGACTCACTCGCACGCATTTTCCCGCGCTTCAAGTCAGGTACATGTAATGACTGTTTCACTGTTATGTCTGTGTCCTTTATGATTGGCTAGCCCGATTACTTTGATTCTGGTTTTACGAAACTGACAAATAACTCCGTCTCGCCTTGTTCCTAGTCAGTTACACAGTACTATAGTCAACCAGGTAAAGTTTTTTTCGGCCGCAATGCTTCGTCAAACCAGATTGCAAAGTACATCCGTACTGGACATAACGAAACGATAAATCAAATTTCACATAGTAATAATCAAGTAGGGAAAAAAGAGAGGGCATGAGATGTTTTCGGACAAATTGTTCAGCCTTAGTCTTTATTAAATTTGATGCGTTTATGGTTCTATCTTTTTTATTACCTACATAGTTCTCTTTCAACAATAGTTTTAAACTAACGAACCTCTGCTTTCATCTCCTGAAGTCTATCCTCCAGACCCCGCGCTTCGTCCTTTGCCCTACGATGCTGTGACTCAGCGGAAGACTGGGCACTCTTAAGCTCAGAAGTCTCTTGTTTGCTTTTTGAGAGTTCAAGACGCAATGAACGTCTGTCAACCTCTGCTGAGTGAAGGCGCTGAGTAAAGCCCAAGATGTGACTCTGAAGAGCACCTATTGTTCGCTGTAGAGAAGAAAGAAAGAAATGATGCGAATCAGACATATCGTCACACGCTAGTCTTCACACGCACACATTCGAGCAGCGTCCACACTGCGCGGCCAAAAACGCGGCTTGCTACAGTTAGGCCTACCTTCCACACAAATCCGTCACGAAAACGAAGCTTTCCGAAAATGTTCTTCAAACCGAGGGAATATGAAAACGCCGGCTCTTCGTTTAAGTGAAGACGAAAAACATTTTGAAGACGGCGATATTCGAAAACGATGACGTCATGATAATCATGTGATTTCACTGATCGAGTTTTCCTCAAACACAAATCCAAAATGACCGGCGATTGTTGCGTTTTAAAATTCCTCCGGTGTAGTGTGGACGAAAAACATTTGACGCGTTCTCAGAGTAAAACCTCTGTTTTCAAATTCCTCCGGCGTAGCGTGGACGGGAAACATTTGACAGGTTTTCAAAGAGAAACCTCCGGTTCCAAATTCCTCCGGCATAGTGTGGACGGGGCCTCAGTTCCCCAGACTATAGCGCATACACGCGTAATATGAGCAGTCTGAGGAAACTTATAACCTTTTTGTTGCTTACCTGACTCGAGATATACGCCAATCCAGTGACAGGACCTTTGGTAAGCCACTGCTGTAGACCCAGGCCTAACAGCGCCATCAGCTCTCCTCTGAACCCAGAGTATCTCTCATGCCAAGCTTCTTCACCTATCACTCGGCCAGAAAACTCTGTTTGAAGACCGGAGATGATTTTACCATAAGCGTTCCTGGCTGCGGCAATTATACTGTTCCCGGATGAAGGGCTAAGCGCCCTACTTCCGTCATCTGTGAAAAATTCAGTTCAAGTTGTTATTAAAGAATAAACATGAGTTAAAAATAATTAATATAACGGGAAACACTCCTCATATGGTACGAACTCATGAATGGTGGAGTTCTATGACTCCTTTGGTATTCTCAAGGTTGAATTATCGTGAGTTTGAATACGGATTATTGTTCTCAAAACTATTCGCCTCGGAAAATCAAATATGGTTGGAAATAGAACGAACTTCATGATAAAGTAATCAAGAGGAAGAAAATTAAATTCTAAAACTTGAGAACAAGCTTGGTCGTGTCGTCTTGACAAAGCATTGAGAACTGGAGGATACTTATGTTGACACACCTACTTTAGTTAATAAATTAAGCAAGATGAAAGTATAATAGGCTCGTAAAAATTTTTCAACGTATTGTAATCACTCTAGTTCTATCTTTCCTTTTTCTTTTTCTTTCCTTTTCTTTCTTTTTAAACTTCATCCTATAGAATTAACTTAGCAGAGGAAGTTGCTATGTACATTTCTGTATGAGAATAAATTAAAAAAAAACTGAACGCTCTGATGACTCAAAGATGTCTTTAAACCGGCCAATGCCGGTCTTACCTTTACATAAAAAAGCTTTGTGACATTAGTATCACGTTCTACCATGAATGTCGTTGTCTTATTGGCTACGCAACTCGCTATCTATTCTGTTGTTGATAATGAGTAACCTTGAAGTGTGCGCTTGTTAATGAAACAGCGCACGCTTCGTTTGTTTTCGAAGTGCCAATGCAGAGGATTTAGATAATTTGAACGACTAGTAGATCTATACTCTATAAATCTCGGGCTCACAATCTAATTGTCCAGAGGAACATATGCACAATTACTTGCTCTGAAATTACAAATCTCTCGTTTCATTTCTAAGATTTGCCTTCTTAAAAAAATATAACGGCATACTTCCACTGACCTCGGTCATCGCGCCCCGAATCTCCATTAGAAGCCTCGCTCATCCTGTTAAGAGCAGATTGTAACTCGTTCACGGCACTGGTCAGGTGACTTTGTAACTGGGAGCTAGTGAACCACGCCTGTGCTGACGTCGCCTTGACATTTACACGTGACGTGTCCCCGGAAATGGATTCTCTTTTGTGGCCACCAGCAAGACCTATTAAAATGGCGGACGAGATTGAAAGTTGTTGTTGTTTCGTTTTGTTTATCATGAACACGGATTGCAAGAGTCACAAGTGACGGACGGCAGAAATCAAATTTAGTTAGAAACGTAACCGATCAAAAAAAACTCTCAACGTAATTCAGTGGATATTTCATGACCATTTTTTAAATTTTAGTTTGTTACCATTTTAGACAGTAGAGAATCACCATAAATCGTGACTTGTTGTCACTTCTAGTAAGTCTGATACCAACAGTTATTACCCACCCTTGAAGTCTGTCATCTTCTTGGATGTTTTTCCGCAGCACACTATAGACATTCCGCTAAACTCACCGGAGATTCGGACGACACGAACAATTTTAAACTACAAGATCCAAAATAACGCAGTCTGTTGGCTGCAATAACGGCTATCACACCGACTCTGAACACTAGGACGGGACTCCGCCCGTCCCTCAGAAGCTGCTTCTTCGCCGCGCGGGATTCCTCCTTTTCCCGCTTCTCACCTTCCATTTCGTTACTTAACATTTCACCTAAAGTGTTCGACTGATCTCGGAGAGATTCTAAAGTTCTTGAATATTCGGATAAAATCTTCCGTTGAGAGGCTAAAGCCCGTATGCGTCCAAATGCAGGCCATAATGCGCCTGCGAGCAGACCGCAAACAGTTAATAACGACGACTCGCTTCTTTGACTTTGTTCCAACGATAACTGAAGTCGAGCGTTTTCCATTTCCAGTGTATCCTTAACTTGTCCTGTTTCCTGAGCTCTTTCCCAGGCTTGGTCAGCTAAAGACTGCGTTTTCTAAAAGAAACGAGAAAATCGCTTAAAGCTGGAACTTAGAATGCATTACCTGAGAAAAAGACGATACAATAATCAAACCTCCAGATCAATGATTTCGTTATTCTCGTGACCTTTAAGTTTAAAATGTCAGTTTTTACATTATCCGACACAGAACTACTTCAGTGGCCAACTTACTCGGAAAGTTAAGAAATAAAGTCAACACTCCTCACAAATAAAGAAGTTGACAACTTTATCAGAAGCCAACTCCACAAAAGGATCATAAAATGCTTATTGACTGAGTGAGGACAGCCGGACGGAAAAAGATTATCGAAGATTAGGCTTTCTGTCGCGACGTACAGACCTCGCTGCGCTCGGTCCGTAGGTCCGCCCTCTCGCTTAGTCAATAAGTAGCTGTCTCGCTTTTTGTTTAAGCTTTGAAGGGCCCTAACCATCTTAGAGGACAAGCACAAAGTATTTGGCGGTACCTGTGTTCTAGTATGGAGGTCTTTGATCAGGTTGCTGTAATGTTCCTCGATCTCACTCTTCTGTTTCTTCCACGAGACTTCACGGTCTTTGATGGCGGCGGAGAGCTGGGGATTAAAAACAAGATGCGAGATCTTCAGAAACACGAAGGTCCCGCTTTGGACAAAACCGCAGTCACACGTTAGGAAAAGCACTGAAATAAAATTAGAACAGTCCAAAATAAAGCCAGATTAATTCAGTCATTTGCAACAATCTTTACTTCTTTATTCACTTCTTTTTTATTTCAATCGCTTTTGTGTTTCTTCCAGTCTTCACTTGTTGGAAGTCTTTTGTCAGTTTGGACAAACTCCTCAAAATATTACCAGTCTAAACATTTTTACACAAGATAAAAAAAACTCGATAATTTTAAACCTTGGCTTTCCAACGGGTCACGTTGCTTCAACGGTGTAAACAAAAGCAGAAGACAATCAGCTTTCTCTGAAGGCTAACATCAAGCTAATTCTCAGCCAGTCTTAACTGTTAACCTCGTTTAAAAGCAGGCTTTAGATTTCGTTTAACATTTAACTTAAGCTTCCTCCTCGATTGATAAACTATACAAGCTAACTCAAGTTTGGAGTGGTACAAAAATCCCGCCCTTTGGCGCTAACCAACCAGATTCGAGTATTGCGGCCGTCACTGCACGTGCCCTGAGCTGTTTACGTCAAAAAATAGAGAAAGACTGTGACGCCAAGGACTGAGAGAACAAGGTGAGTAAAGCGATTGTTTTATTATCTATCCGACATATTCGGCAATTTTTACAGCAACGTTAACATCCTGAACCTTTTAATAAGCGAAACTCGGTTTCTTTCTTCGGAATTCGTAGATGGAGAAGAAAATGCAAACAGAAAAAAAGGAAAAGAAATTTAAGCTTGAGGCATTTGCGAACAGAGCACGTGAAGACAAAGAATTACAGTCAGATATTTAAACAGACAACATCATTTGTTTTAAACCAAAAAAAACATCGTTTACAATCTAGCTGAGGTTTATTATTGGTAGATTTATCATGTTAACCAACCTCCGTCTTAACTATTATGTATTTATCTTATATTTCTGACGCGGGACCGTGTGAACCATTACTCCGCAGTCAAAACAAATGATAGATGTGTCTTATGCCTCGTCCACACTACGCCAGAGGAATTTGAAAACAGAAGTTTCACTCTGAAAACTCATCAGATGTTTTTCCGTTCATACTACGCAACAAACACCGGTGGTTTTGGATTTGTGTTTAAGAAATTCTGGCAGGAAATCATACGATTATCGCGAGGTCATTGTTTTGAAACCCGGGGGGGGGGGTACTCCGGCCCATATATGGGCTATATAGGTGTGTGCCGCGGAATAGGGTATGGTTTTTGAGGTTCTCGGTCCCTAATAGGGTATCTTTTTTACCCTTTTGTTACTGTGTTCCTGGTGCATGTGGTCCTTAGATAGGGTAGATAAATTGTATTATATAATACTGGAGTGTGAAAACGCCATCCCAAACGAATGTTTGTCGGCTAAATTTAATGTATCCGTTAACAAAATGATGTGCAACAGCGTTTCTGATAGCCTTTTGAATCGGGTGTCATTTTGCGGGTTTTAGGTTTAAAAACGACATCAGTTTTCGCTTCTTAGTCCTTAACATAGTGTTAGGGTTTCAAGAACTCGCGCACACCCCTATCCAAAATTCGCGGGACTGCCCCCCCCCCCCCGGATTTTGAAATATATCTCAAATGATTTCTGTCCACACGAAAATGAAAAGAAATTTCTCCGTTTTAAAAGCGTTTTGAAAAGCTCCGTCTTCGTGCCGGATTAGTGTGTGGACGGTAGGCTTCAACCGTAAGCAATGAAGCTGCGTTTTCAAATTCCTCGGGTCGTAGCGTGGATGCTGTCTGTTAGATGTTATTTCTTCGCTAAACCAGTTTTCCACATCGTTTAACATTGCTGAATTTCGTTACTGTTGAGCGATGTTTGAATGGTGATTAAAAACGGGTGTGTCACCGCTGTTTGAAGTAGTATAATGCAACAAGAGTGTGTTTCAGCGTCAAACACGATGAGAGTTGAAGTATTATCACGCCATAATGGTCAGAACTGATGTGATTTGAAAAATGCTTCAACGAGTGCTTTCTACTTAACCACCCCCCTCCCGAAATTCTGGTTGGAAGTCAATTGAAAAGGAAACTTTCAAATGAAGATCTTTTCGGAAATTTTGTAGTCCACGGCATGTAAGTGGTATTTATCTATTCTCAGTTTGAATCCTACTTGTGTGTACAGTGTTTGTTGACGAACCAAGACAAGTCCCGGTCTGAATCTGCTATCCATTTTGATGGCCGACTGATTTTGGGAAATCCCTCACCTTTATTTTAACCCGATCACAACAATCACTTACTTTTCTTTTACTTTCTGCTTTTGACAACTGGTAAGGTTTCGAATCTCTTCAACTCATTACGTTGGGTAGATAAGATGTGAGAAGCACTACTGAACTCGCAAGGCCAAAAGGAAGAAATTTTTAAATCAAATAAGTTTGCAACACATTGAGCAGTTTGGACGGCTCTTCAGTAATCACTCCGTGAATTAAAAGCTAAACAACAACTTACAGTCTCTTATATTGCGTTGAACATTTAACTGAATGACAAATCTTACTTTGGTCACTGTTTGTTCATGTGCTTCCTGTGCATTGCCTAAGTGACTCCTCTTTGTTCAGCAACACGCCCTCAAGATGCTGAATCTGAAATGAAAAGAAAAAACAGTTTTTGGAAACGTACGTTTCATTTAGTCTGGAAGACCGAACAAAGCGCTATATATCGCTTTTGCCGACTGTACGGTCGATATGTGCAATACACAGAACGTCTGATCACACTACTTTAACACATGAAGTAAATTGGGAGGTCAGTAAGTATGACTTGCTTACCCTCTCGTTAACTTTGTTTAGCTCGCTAAGTTGGGCTGACAGTCTGCTCTGACACAAGATTGCACATATCTGACCAGGAATATCTGGACAGAGCGGAGGAGTCTGGTGACGAGACATAAACCTGTCCGGTAATCATCCGCTGGTATAGGGAATGCAGGAACATGCGATGAATCTGAAACCAAACAATCAAACGTGTGGGGGTTTTTTTAACTTTGATCAATAGCGACAGGCGTTCACTAAGTGGAACGCAGTACCTGTATAATGCGTGATACTTAAACAGTAGAGTGGGGAATACTGCTTTTGTTGACTGGCCGAAAAAAGCACAGCCCCACCCAGTCAAAAGGACCAAAACAAAATACTAAACTACTCTTCAACGCAACACGCTTTCATTATAACCTTCTGCTCCTTTCCCAAGTAACATCAATATAAGCACACGACGATCATCTAGAAATTCTCGCTGATTCTAAACCCCAAATATGGAGCCTGCATGTTAAGTTAACAAAGTTAGGGTATGTTAAGAGACTTCTGATCTACCATGTAGAGTAACCATCTTTGACCAACTCCCTTGAGGGCTGTAACATTTCCTACCCTTCCGGCTGCCCGTCAGCCAAGAGCAGATAGAACAGTAGAGGAGGCAGCGTGACCAAGTGGTTTAGAGCGCTGGTGTTGTAATCCGGACGTCCCAGGTTCAACATCTCCTCCCTCTCTAGCAAGTGCCAGGTTCAACAACTCTACCATCTCTAGCGGGATCTGTTTCTCGGAAGTGCCGAGTTCAAATCGTCGGTCACTCTTTGTAAATACCCAACGGATCTACCTCCTGTCAGTTGGGATTTTTAACTATGTTACGTTTATTTGAAATATTTGTTCCCTTGTTTCAGTGACATGCCTGTAAATTAGCTAAGCTTAGTGCTTCTATAGCTAAACGTATGACCACTATAAATAAGATCTACATTTTACATTTTTACACGTTAGGGCTCGCAAAAGAGAGCTCCCTTAAAGAATCTGTCTCCTTTACGTGTAGGAAACATGAACTAAATAATCAGTTAGTCCCACCTCATCTTCACGATTTAAGACGCTCTTCACTTTAATGTTCTAAAAGGAACAAAATAACAGGTACCATCGTCAATTTATTATATTACAAAGGCAAACGTTTAACGCTTTCATTAATCTGCCCACAGACGCTCATCTTTTTGCTACGAGTTATTTTTCTTCGAGAGCTCTAAAGGCCGCCGCACACTAGCCGATATTTTCTCGGCCGACAAAAAATCTTCACTAGTCGGCTAGTGTGCGGTGAATTCAGGCAAGTCTGCGACAAGATCAGTGCTTGTTGGACGATATCTAATGGTGCTAGATCTCAAAACGTCTTGTCGGACTTTGTCAGCTAGTGCGCGGTGGACCAAGACAACTTGTCGGGGCTCGCGCGCGCCTCACCCAATTAGGAAATGTCCTGTGAATCACTTCAGTGGAATACGCGCCATCTTGATTTTGGATCACTCGTCGCCAAGCCTCAACATGGTTAGTCGAGATAAAACATCGGCTCGTGTGCGGCAAGCTGATTGCCTGACAAATATTAACCTGATTTGACCCCGACAAAAAACATGCAGTTCTACGACAAAAAATCGGCTAGTGTGCGGCAGCCTTAATGATGCGAGCGCAGAGCGCGAGAGGGTCTTTCTCAAGCCCCGACCTCTTTCGTTCTGGCTTAAAGCTTGTGATCTCGACGAACTCAAGACAAAATAGAGGGTGTGTGGATAGACGACGCTTTCACATTCAGACAAGAAATATAGCTGATAAGAATGAACTACAACTTGCAATCGACGTATACGTACCTCTTCCTCTGAGTTTTGAACTTTGTTTTTGGCCTCTTCTATGGCCTTGTTCAATGTTTGTATGTCAATATTCATGGCTGCTATCGTGGCTTCCTTCTCTGCGCATTCTGTGCGTGACTTGGCCAGCTCTTAACTTTAGAGGCCACTGTGTTCTCCGCCTCCTGACAAAAGCAGGCACAGAAAAACATTATAGGTTATCAGCAGCGAAGAGATTTCCTTCAAGATAATTTGATGGACTTCCACTCAAAACGTCTGCTACGTGTAGGGTTACCTCACCTTATGGTTTCCAGTCCTAAGTTCGCAGTCTAAGCACCCTAACGTTTATAAACATAACAAAAAATATCATCTCAGAAATTCTGAGATGAATTATTACGTCCCCAGACCCAGAACTGAGTCTGCAAAAGGGAGCCTACACTACAGAGGATCTGTTCTGTGGAACAAGATTCCCTCAAAGATTAGAAAACTGTCTAGTTTAAATGTTTTTAAAACTTCATTTCATGGGAAAGATTTTTTCTAATACACCTTGACCCATTGTAACTCTTATCATTAATAATGTAAGTTTTTGTATTTTTAACATTATAGTCAGTAGTTCCTTAGAGTATTTTAGTCTAGTTTTAAACACGATTCCTAGGAAGACCATGTAAAGTGATATGAGTTCGTGTATAAATAAAGATTGATGATGATTGATGATGAAAAATCCCACTCGATGGAATACGAATCGATGTTACTCGTTACGAGCCACATACCTTATTTTGAGGTTAAGTAGTTAGGAAATGTTCACATTTTGTGACGTTATGCATGCAACAAAACAAAAAAATGTAAACGAACTCTCAAGTGCGCAGAGCGGACTGGTAATACACTCCAACGGCGGTTAAACTACTTTATGCACTTATCCAGAGTTCGAATACCCTTTTTGAGTAATTTCCTCAGTTTTCCTAAATAAACCTCATCGTCATGTTCTCACTTTCATAGCCTTTTCTCTGCTGGTCACCATCTGTCTGTAGTGTTCACAGTCCGCTGACAGTTTCTCCACAGCCTCTCTCATCCTTTTTAACTAAGAGTATCAGAAGCAAAATAACACATTATATAAGCCTGAAACTCAGCTACCTCCCCAAGTCGCTCTCCGATTGGACAGGCTACATATAACAAGAGGAGGAAGAGATTCAGGTTGAAGCTTAGCTCTTATTAACCAAGCAGGAGGTCTGTATAGGAGAATCTTGATCGAGGTCGTCAGTACAGACCGAACGCAGTGAGGTCTGTACACACGACCGTGGTAAAGATTCTCCCATACAGAGTTTGCTAGTCCTCTTTACTATTTTTTCTCATCTTGCTTTTTGGAACTTTTATAAATAATGCTAGAAGAATACAGTCAATGATCAGCTGGTATTTTAGTTTGGAACTTTTTCGGTGCAAAACATTACCGGTCTAGATGCCGGTCTAGATGGGAAAATCTAGACCGCTTTCAATATCGATTTCAGCCAATCAAATTCATGAATTTGGCAGTTCCCAGTCCTTGTGAGACAGAACCATGCATACAATAAAGTGAAATACTAAATCTTAATAAGTAGAGGGGGTAAGTTTCTAAAGAAACTATGGTGCTGCGTCGGTGGGAATATTACAGGATAATTTGGTTTTATCAACTGAGTTGATAATGTGAATTAGCCACCGTAAAGAGATTCGAAAGCTGACGTTTCGAGCGCTAGCCCTTCGTCGGAGCGAATCCGGATTCGCTCCGACGAAGGGCCAGCGCTCGAAACGTCAGCTTTCGAATCTCTTTACGGTGGCTAATTCACATTATCAACTCAGTTGATAAAACCAAATTATCCTGTAAATCTTAATAATACGATTACGATTTGACAATTTGCTGGCTGTTTTCGTTCCGATTGCAACGGAATCCTAATGTTTTTAAAGTGCCGTAAGTTTGATCACAGTTTCTCTCAGAGCAACGCACAAGCTTAACAAACAAACTCACGCAAGTTTTCAAAATTGCTAAAATAAGGCGTTATTTGCACAAGCGAAACACTCGTGCATCTTCCATCTAGAATGAACAGAGGATCACAAAGTCAAGTAGCTACAAATTTTCCAAACTTTCTATTTAACAGTTTAAAAAACCCGTAAGACAGCCAATGAAGTTTGATAAGTTCAACACCGACCTCAATTGAGGCATTAGAGCATCTGTTCTGATAATCAACCAGTGTGTGACGCAGATTCTCCAGCACGACAGCGGGTGACAAGGCCTTCTGTTTCTCCTTCTTGTGACCTGCAAGAAATAATGAACAACTTTAATTAAGATAAGATAATATCAGTCTTAATAGAAGACAAGATAATATAAAGATAATATAGATAAGTCCTCATATAATACAAGATAATAAGATAAGTCTCAGTCTCAACCTATCAACATTACTCAACATTTGACCAGTCGTTCATACAGTGCTACTTATACGATCATACATGAAGGCTCACCTTGTCGTTTGTGTGCCTCTGGTTTTTCGATCTGAAAATTGTCCAGGAGCAGTTCAAGCTCACGCATGCTACTTCCATAAGTTGTGTCCAGTTGAATTTGACGTTTCTTCGCCTGCAAAAAAAACACGAAAGGTTAAAAAAATCAAATGCAGGTACACTAGCGAGAGTAGAGCGCAAAACCCCACCTTACCACCAAACCCCTGTAAATAGAGACTTCAATCTTGTCTAACATTGTTGCAAATGAAAGCTTAATGTAATCCGGTCTTTTTCTTCTGTGAGAAAGGGCTTAGGACTGGTTAAACCTCTTCCCCTTGAGAAGGAGAGTAATTCCTCAAAACAAAAAAAGCGTATCTTTTAGGGTGCAGGGGTGGGGTTTACAGATTTTGCAGATTACAAATATGTAATACAGTTTGTAATTGAAACATTTACAATCAGATTCAGGATTCTTCAAAAGTATGTGACTAAACTTCAACAAACAAAACAAACCAGTAAAATCTTCTATGGTGGTATTAATATGAAATGTCTATTGTAATTTAATGGTTTCATGAAGGGTACAGTTCTGTTACTCAACAAGCTCATTTAACCTGGCCGAGTTCACTTTTCAAGGCATCAAAGTTCTTCTGATGTACTTCCAGCTGTTTAGACAAGTCCGTAATGATCTTCAGTTTTTCATCTATTTCTTCCTGCAGTTTCTTTCTTTCTGTGGAAAGACTCTCCTCTAAATTAGCCACTTTTGATTTCTCTGCTTTGCAGGTGTCTCTTTCTTCTTCAAACGCTGTTTCAAGCTCCCTGAACAGACACAAATTGTGCATTTTGAAATAGATACCGGGTAGATATTATGAAAGTCACTGAACCAAGAAAAGCACTCAAATTTTTGTACAGCGACCATTCTCACTGTATTTTGCTGACCCACCCACATTTCTTTGTGTTGTTGTGAGTTGACAGAAAGTGAAATGCAACAAAGTTGAGTGTCTTTAACTCCACTGAATTAAAAAATGGATGTTTCTATTGACTTCATTCCATTTCCCCTCCTTAAGCTTGGATTTGTATCTTGAATCCATTGCTACAATTCGCTTCCAGTCAACTCACAACGACACAAAGGAATGTGGGTGTTTTAGAAAAAGAAGGTGGGAGTGGTCGCTGTGCAAAAATATGAGCCCATTCCATGGTGGGGTTTTTTTTTTGGTGATTCTTTGAAGTAGTACATACGTGTTTTCACATAGCCTGACACAAACATGGGAATCCATCTGGGCAAATGCAAAAGTTTAGATCTAAAACCATCCCAGAAGCTAGAGTTTCAAGTGCTCGACTATTGAGTTCTCTACCCTCACTGAGTGATTGCTATTGAAAACTGAAACTGAAAACTTTATTATACTCGAGGGCCTGGAGCTTGTTAGGCTCCTAGCTTAAGGACGGGTGCCTACTTTTTGTTAGTGCGCACACGTTCTGCGCATCACGCATAGCCAATGTTCTAAGCGCGCGCGCGGCTGGGGTCTGACCATTGACGTGCAATCAAACTACGCCACCCAGCACGTATCCGACCTAAAATTAAAAGCAAAATGTGTCCTACGGTGACCAAATCAATTTTAATCGAACCTGTACTTAAACCAGGGGAGACCAGAATAAGCAGCTAGACGCTAGCACTAACTGTGACGTCTTCGGCTGGAAAATCTACGTGCTTGTTATCTTTCGACAAAATTAACACTGAAATCCAACTGCAAAAACTTCATGGTACCGTGCAGCTGGCGTAAGTGGCGCGCGCGCAGACCACGCCGAATGTCTTACCTTAATCTGCGGGGAGGTGTGACAGGATAAAACATGTAACGGGGCACCGTAAACAGGTTTACAACACAAAAGATCAATAACTTTTTTAAAAACACGCGTGGTTTATTCACCTACATTTTTTTTTGCTGTGCGAAATGGAAGCGGCAAGCCTATTCAACATGTGGAATTAGATTCTGGTCTGTGAGCAAAAGGTCATTTAGACTGTATTTTATGCTGAAACCAGAGGAGGAGGCTAGTCAGAGACGTTAAAAGCGATTTTGCAACGATTTTGTTACTAAAAACGTAACAAAAATGATTTTCATGTGTACCATTTGGCCAGTTAGTTTCAAAAGATCTTTTTATAAATGTGTTTGCCTTTCTGTATGTAAAGGTGCGAATTCTAAGGACAATCTAGTGAAGAAATGTTCGTTTTCCCGCTTTTTTTCAAGTGAAAAAAAATTGCGCCGATTGGTCAGCATTTTTGTTGAGATTCAAGGTACATTTGATAATAAAAATTAACGGTAAAAAAACTACGACGTTTCGAAGTCTGCATGACCTCATTATCAAGTAAAATGTTAAAACTGATGTAAAGTTGTAGCTCAGAGATTATATACAAATAAAATGTGATAACTTCATTAGAATAATGAGCGTTCATTGTTATTGGTGTTTAGCATGTCAGATCGTGCAGTATATGTTTAAATAAATACTTTTGCACGTATTGAGTCAGACTGCGTGTTTAGCTTTGGTTTTCGTTCGCGAATGAATAACATTTCGTGAATTAGGCAGT
This sequence comes from Platygyra sinensis, assembly GCA_019787425.1. Taxonomy (NCBI): domain Eukaryota; kingdom Metazoa; phylum Cnidaria; class Anthozoa; order Scleractinia; family Merulinidae; genus Platygyra; species Platygyra sinensis. The sequence goes on along the minus strand of JAHPZR010043004.1, from coordinate 19,049 downwards.
CCATTTTCCCGCGGCATTTCTTGAGAACGGAAAACATTTCCTCTAGGCTAGTGGACGCTACACTGTGGGCTTCTTTCAGATGCTTGCCAATGACAGAGGCTTTATGTTCTTCTATGCGTTGATGAAGATGGCGTGTGGTATAACCGATATAATCCGCATCGCACGAATCACATTTGAAAGTGTAAACAACGCATTGGTGGTTAATTAAAGCGGGCTTCTCTTCTTGTATCTTGAGCTTTCCCTCGATCTTACGACTCGTGAAAACTGGTTGTAGGTCAGTTCCGATTTTTCGGCCAAGATCTTTCAGCTGATGTCTTACTGTGTCGGCCGATTTTTGGTCTTTAAAGGGTAAAATTATTCTGACAGGTTTTTGTGTAGCCGCGTCAAGTTCAGTTGGGGTTTCGTGACGGCTTTGGATCGTAGAACTCGTGTACCAGGCGATAGCTGAGTTGATGAGTTTCACTGGGTACTTAAGCTTAGTAAACATCCGCTTGAGATGCTGGCATTCCTTCGTAAAAGATTCTTTCGTTGATGACAGGCGGTAAGCTCGGTTCAGCATTGTATTCAGCAGAGATCTTTTGTAACGCTGATCGACATGGCTCTGGTAATGTAAGAGCAGTCCTGTATCAGTTGGTTTACGATATACGCTTGTTGTCAGGTGGCAACCGTTTTTCTCAATCATCATACCGAGGAATGGAAGCTTGTTGTTTTCAGCAATTTCCATTGTGAACTGTATGGCAGGATGGCATTCGTTCAATGTTGAAAGGAAGGCTGTTGCGGCTTGAATATTAGGCATCGTGGCTAATGTGTCGTCGACGTACCTTTTGTAGAAACTTGGTAACTTGTTGTTGCGATCCAGTTGTTCTTCAATGGAGCACAGGAAAACGTTTGCCATAAGGGGTCCCAGGGGCGAGCCCATGGCCACACCGTCCACCTGCTCATAAAGTTGACCGTCGAACTGAAATAGCTGATCTTTGGTTGCTATTCTTAAAAGTTCGGTAAGGCCTGTCTTTGTGAGGTTGAGACCATGCGTTTCATTAAACCAGTTGTTTTTAAAGGCTTTCTCAGCGATGATCTCAATAGTCTCGTCGAGTGGCACGTTGGTAAATAAAGCACATACGTCATACGACACGAGAATGTCATTCGGGTTGAGTGGTGTTTCCCTTATCCCTTCGGCGAAGGAGAAGATATCGCAGATAGTGTGCTGATTTAATGAAAGGGGCTTAAGCTTCTCTTCAAGCCATTGGCCAGGGCGAAGTTGTAGGTCCCAGTCGATGATAGTATCGGTCGCATTGATAGTTGCTGTTTGTGAGTCTTTGGAAGACCATAAAGGTGAGCGAGACGGGAACCTTTGCGACAAACTGTGTCAGCAATCGGCTTTGGCAGGATTTTTCTGACGACGGACTCGAGCTGTTTTTCTTTTTGTAGTAAGGGATGGTAATGTTTAGGAGGCCGGCGCGTGTTTTTGGTCTTTCTGTGTTGATAGGGGTGAACTTCGTTGTGTCTTTGATGGAAGCATCACTTAGTAGGCGGATGTACTCTGTCATGTCCATTACTACGACGCCAGATCCTTTGTCGGGTTTTGTAATGACAATGTCTTCCCTTCGTCTAAGCTGATTTATGGCTTGTTGCAGTGCTTTGGGTGGTCTTGGGCCTCTCCTTTGAATATAATTCAGGGCAATCGAGCGAAGAGGCGCGGACATGGACAGAAGTACATCCGCCTACTAAGTGATGCGTCCATCAAAGACACAACGAAGTTCACCCCTATCAAACACAGAAAAGACCAAAAACACGCGAGCCGGCCTCCTAAACATTACCATCCCTTACTACAAAAAGAAAAACAGCTCGAGTCCGTCGTCCATGAAAATCCTGCCAAAGCCGATTGCTGAAACAGTTTGTCCGCAAAGGTTCCCGTCTCGCTCACCTTTATGGTCTTCCAAAGACTCACAACCAGCAACTATCAATGCGACCGATACTATCATCGACTGGGACCTACAACTTCGCCCTGGCCAAATGGCTTGAAGAGAAGCTTAAGCCCCTTTCATTAAATCAGCACACTATCTGCGATATCTTCTCCTTCGCCGAAGTGATAAGGGAAACACCACTCAACCCGAATGACATTCTCGTGTCGTATGACGTATGTGCTTTATTTACCAACGTGCCACTCGACGAGACTATTGAGATCATCGCTGAGAAAGCCTTTAAAAACAACTGGTTTAATGAAACGCATGGTCTCAACCTCACAAAGACAGGCCTTACCGAACTTTTAAGAATAGCAACCAAAGATCAGCTATTTCAGTTCGACGGTCAACTTTATGAGCAGGTGGACGGTGTGGCCATGGGCTCGCCCCTGGGACCCCTTATGGCAAACGTTTTCCTGTGCTCCATTGAAGAACAACTGGATCGCAACAACAAGTTACCAAGTTTCTACAAAAGGTACGTCGACGACACATTAGCCACGATGCCTAATATTCAAGCCGCAACAGCCTTCCTTTCAACATTGAACGAATGCCATCCTGCCATACAGTTCACAATGGAAATTGCTGAAAACAACAAGCTTCCATTCCTCGGTATGATGATTGAGAAAAACGGTTGCCACCTGACAACAAGCGTATATCGTAAACCAACTGATACAGGACTGCTCTTACATTACCAGAGCCATGTCGATCAGCGTTACAAAAGATCTCTGCTGAATACAATGCTGAACCGAGCTTACCGCCTGTCATCAACGAAAGAATCTTTTACGAAGGAATGCCAGCATCTCAAGCGGATGTTTACTAAGCTTAAGTACCCAGTGAAACTCATCAACTCAGCTATCGCCTGGTACACGAGTTCTACGATCCAAAGCCGTCACGAAACCCCAACTGAACTTGACGCGGCTACACAAAAACCTGTCAGAATAATTTTACCCTTTAAAGACCAAAAATCGGCCGACACAGTAAGACATCAGCTGAAAGATCTTGGCCGAAAAATCGGAACTGACCTACAACCAGTTTTCACGAGTCGTAAGATCGAGGGAAAGCTCAAGATACAAGAAGAGAAGCCCGCTTTAATTAACCACCAATGCGTTGTTTACACTTTCAAATGTGATTCGTGCGATGCGGATTATATCGGTTATACCACACGCCATCTTCATCAACGCATAGAAGAACATAAAGCCTCTGTCATTGGCAAGCATCTGAAAGAAGCCCACAGTGTAGCGTCCACTAGCCTAGAGGAAATGTTTTCCGTTCTCAAGAAATGCCGCGGGAAAATGGACTGCCTAATTCACGAAATGTTATTCATTCGCGAACGAAAACCAAAGCTAAACACGCAGTCTGACTCAATACGTGCAAAAGTATTTATTTAAACATATACTGCACGATCTGACATGCTAAACACCAATAACAATGAACGCTCATTATTCTAATGAAGTTATCACATTTTATTTGTATATAATCTCTGAGCTACAACTTTACATCAGTTTTAACATTTTACTTGATAATGAGGTCATGCAGACTTCGAAACGTCGTAGTTTTTTACCGTTAATTTTTATTATCAAATGTACCTTGAATCTCAACAAAAATGCTGACATCCGCATTTTTTCTGAAAAAAAGCGGGAAACGACATTTCTTCACTGATTTCCTTAGAATTCGACTTTACATACAGAAAGGCAAACACATTTAAAAAAGATCTTTAAACTAACTGGCAAATGGTAACATTAAAATCATTTTTGTTACGTTTTTAGTAACAAAATCGTTGCAAAATCGCTTTTAACGTCTGTGACAGCGTTCCTCTGGTTCAGTCTAAAATACAGTCTAAATACCTTTTGCTCACAACCAGAAATTAATCACATGTTGAATAGGCTTGCCCGCTTCCATTTCGCAGCAAAAAATGTTAGGGGTAACCACGCGTTTTTTTAAAAGTTATTGATCTTTTTTTGAAAGTTTTTACTGTGCCCGTTACATTTTTTCCTGTCACCATCCCCAGTAAGTAAGACATTTGCGTGTCTGCGCGCGCCACTACGCCATCTGCAGGGTACATGTGTTTGCAGTTGGATTTCAGTGTAATTTTCGAAAGATAACAGCTAGAATTTTCAGCTGGAAGACGTCCAAGTTAGTGGCTAGCGTTTATGACTGCTATTCTGGTCTCCCTGGTTTAAGTACAGGTTCATTAAAATTGATTTGGTCACCGTAGAACATTTTGCTTTAATTTATAGTCGTGTGCTTGGTGGCGTAAGTTGATTGCGTCAATGTCAACCCCATGCTCGCGCGCGCTTAAACATGGCTTGCGTGATGCGCAGAACGTGTGCGCACTAACAAAAAGTAGGCACCCGTCCTTAAGCTAGGAGCCTAACAAGCTCCAGGCCCTCGAGTATAATAAAGTTTTCAGTTTCAGTTTTCAATAGCAATCACTCAGTGAGGGTAGAGAACTCAATAGTCGAGCACTTGAAACTCTAGCTTCTGGGATGGTTTTAGATCTAAACTTTTGCATTTGCCCAGATGGATTCCCATGTTTGTGTCAGGCTATGTGAAAACACGTATGTACTACTTCAAAGAATCACCAAAAAAAAAACCCCACCATGGAATGGGCTCATATTTTTGCACAGCGACCACTCCCACCTTCTTTTTCTAAAACACCCACATTCCTTTGTGTCGTTGTGAGTTGACTGGAAGCGAATTGTAGCAATGGATTCAAGATACAAATCCAAGCTTAAGGAGGGGGAAATGGAATGAAGTCAATAGAAACATCCATTTTTTAATTCAGTGGAGTTAAAGACACTCAACTTTGTTGCATTTCACTTTCTGTCAACTCACAACAACACAAAGAAATGTGGGTGGGTCAGCAAAATACAGTGAGAATGGTCGCTGTACAAAAATTTGAGTGCTTTTCTTGGTTCAGTGACTTTCATAATATCTACCCGGTATCTATTTCAAAATGCACAATTTGTGTCTGTTCAGGGAGCTTGAAACAGCGTTTGAAGAAGAAAGAGACACCTGCAAAGCAGAGAAATCAAAAGTGGCTAATTTAGAGGAGAGTCTTTCCACAGAAAGAAAGAAACTGCAGGAAGAAATAGATGAAAAACTGAAGATCATTACGGACTTGTCTAAACAGCTGGAAGTACATCAGAAGAACTTTGATGCCTTGAAAAGTGAACTCGGCCAGGTTAAATGAGCTTGTTGAGTAACAGAACTGTACCCTTCATGAAACCATTAAATTACAATAGACATTTCATATTAATACCACCATAGAAGATTTTACTGGTTTGTTTTGTTTGTTGAAGTTTAGTCACATACTTTTGAAGAATCCTGAATCTGATTGTAAATGTTTCAATTACAAACTGTATTACATATTTGTAATCTGCAAAATCTGTAAACCCCACCCCTGCACCCTAAAAGATACGCTTTTTTTGTTTTGAGGAATTACTCTCCTTCTCAAGGGGAAGAGGTTTAACCAGTCCTAAGCCCTTTCTCACAGAAGAAAAAGACCGGATTACATTAAGCTTTCATTTGCAACAATGTTAGACAAGATTGAAGTCTCTATTTACAGGGGTTTGGTGGTAAGGTGGGGTTTTGCGCTCTACTCTCGCTAGTGTACCTGCATTTGATTTTTTTAACCTTTCGTGTTTTTTTTGCAGGCGAAGAAACGTCAAATTCAACTGGACACAACTTATGGAAGTAGCATGCGTGAGCTTGAACTGCTCCTGGACAATTTTCAGATCGAAAAACCAGAGGCACACAAACGACAAGGTGAGCCTTCATGTATGATCGTATAAGTAGCACTGTATGAACGACTGGTCAAATGTTGAGTAATGTTGATAGGTTGAGACTGAGACTTATCTTATTATCTTGTATTATATGAGGACTTATCTATATTATCTTTATATTATCTTGTCTTCTATTAAGACTGATATTATCTTATCTTAATTAAAGTTGTTCATTATTTCTTGCAGGTCACAAGAAGGAGAAACAGAAGGCCTTGTCACCCGCTGTCGTGCTGGAGAATCTGCGTCACACACTGGTTGATTATCAGAACAGATGCTCTAATGCCTCAATTGAGGTCGGTGTTGAACTTATCAAACTTCATTGGCTGTCTTACGGGTTTTTTAAACTGTTAAATAGAAAGTTTGGAAAATTTGTAGCTACTTGACTTTGTGATCCTCTGTTCATTCTAGATGGAAGATGCACGAGTGTTTCGCTTGTGCAAATAACGCCTTATTTTAGCAATTTTGAAAACTTGCGTGAGTTTGTTTGTTAAGCTTGTGCGTTGCTCTGAGAGAAACTGTGATCAAACTTACGGCACTTTAAAAACATTAGGATTCCGTTGCAATCGGAACGAAAACAGCCAGCAAATTGTCAAATCGTAATCGTATTATTAAGATTTACAGGATAATTTGGTTTTATCAACTGAGTTGATAATGTGAATTAGCCACCGTAAAGAGATTCGAAAGCTGACGTTTCGAGCGCTGGCCCTTCGTCGGAGCGAATCCGGATTCGCTCCGACGAAGGGCTAGCGCTCGAAACGTCAGCTTTCGAATCTCTTTACGGTGGCTAATTCACATTATCAACTCAGTTGATAAAACCAAATTATCCTGTAATATTCCCACCGACGCAGCACCATAGTTTCTTTAGAAACTTACCCCCTCTACTTATTAAGATTTAGTATTTCACTTTATTGTATGCATGGTTCTGTCTCACAAGGACTGGGAACTGCCAAATTCATGAATTTGATTGGCTGAAATCGATATTGAAAGCGGTCTAGATTTTCCCATCTAGACCGGCATCTAGACCGGTAATGTTTTGCACCGAAAAAGTTCCAAACTAAAATACCAGCTGATCATTGACTGTATTCTTCTAGCATTATTTATAAAAGTTCCAAAAAGCAAGATGAGAAAAAATAGTAAAGAGGACTAGCAAACTCTGTATGGGAGAATCTTTACCACGGTCGTGTGTACAGACCTCACTGCGTTCGGTCTGTACTGACGACCTCGATCAAGATTCTCCTATACAGACCTCCTGCTTGGTTAATAAGAGCTAAGCTTCAACCTGAATCTCTTCCTCCTCTTGTTATATGTAGCCTGTCCAATCGGAGAGCGACTTGGGGAGGTAGCTGAGTTTCAGGCTTATATAATGTGTTATTTTGCTTCTGATACTCTTAGTTAAAAAGGATGAGAGAGGCTGTGGAGAAACTGTCAGCGGACTGTGAACACTACAGACAGATGGTGACCAGCAGAGAAAAGGCTATGAAAGTGAGAACATGACGATGAGGTTTATTTAGGAAAACTGAGGAAATTACTCAAAAAGGGTATTCGAACTCTGGATAAGTGCATAAAGTAGTTTAACCGCCGTTGGAGTGTATTACCAGTCCGCTCTGCGCACTTGAGAGTTCGTTTACATTTTTTTGTTTTGTTGCATGCATAACGTCACAAAATGTGAACATTTCCTAACTACTTAACCTCAAAATAAGGTATGTGGCTCGTAACGAGTAACATCGATTCGTATTCCATCGAGTGGGATTTTTCATCATCAATCATCATCAATCTTTATTTATACACGAACTCATATCACTTTACATGGTCTTCCTAGGAATCGTGTTTAAAACTAGACTAAAATACTCTAAGGAACTACTGACTATAATGTTAAAAATACAAAAACTTACATTATTAATGATAAGAGTTACAATGGGTCAAGGTGTATTAGAAAAAATCTTTCCCATGAAATGAAGTTTTAAAAACATTTAAACTAGACAGTTTTCTAATCTTTGAGGGAATCTTGTTCCACAGAACAGATCCTCTGTAGTGTAGGCTCCCTTTTGCAGACTCAGTTCTGGGTCTGGGGACGTAATAATTCATCTCAGAATTTCTGAGATGATATTTTTTGTTATGTTTATAAACGTTAGGGTGCTTAGACTGCGAACTTAGGACTGGAAACCATAAGGTGAGGTAACCCTACACGTAGCAGACGTTTTGAGTGGAAGTCCATCAAATTATCTTGAAGGAAATCTCTTCGCTGCTGATAACCTATAATGTTTTTCTGTGCCTGCTTTTGTCAGGAGGCGGAGAACACAGTGGCCTCTAAAGTTAAGAGCTGGCCAAGTCACGCACAGAATGCGCAGAGAAGGAAGCCACGATAGCAGCCATGAATATTGACATACAAACATTGAACAAGGCCATAGAAGAGGCCAAAAACAAAGTTCAAAACTCAGAGGAAGAGGTACGTATACGTCGATTGCAAGTTGTAGTTCATTCTTATCAGCTATATTTCTTGTCTGAATGTGAAAGCGTCGTCTATCCACACACCCTCTATTTTGTCTTGAGTTCGTCGAGATCACAAGCTTTAAGCCAGAACGAAAGAGGTCGGGGCTTGAGAAAGACCCTCTCGCGCTCTGCGCTCGCATCATTAAGGCTGCCGCACACTAGCCGATTTTTTGTCGTAGAACTGCATGTTTTTTGTCGGGGTCAAATCAGGTTAATATTTGTCAGGCAATCAGCTTGCCGCACACGAGCCGATGTTTTATCTCGACTAACCATGTTGAGGCTTGGCGACGAGTGATCCAAAATCAAGATGGCGCGTATTCCACTGAAGTGATTCACAGGACATTTCCTAATTGGGTGAGGCGCGCGCGAGCCCCGACAAGTTGTCTTGGTCCACCGCGCACTAGCTGACAAAGTCCGACAAGACGTTTTGAGATCTAGCACCATTAGATATCGTCCAACAAGCACTGATCTTGTCGCAGACTTGCCTGAATTCACCGCACACTAGCCGACTAGTGAAGATTTTTTGTCGGCCGAGAAAATATCGGCTAGTGTGCGGCGGCCTTTAGAGCTCTCGAAGAAAAATAACTCGTAGCAAAAAGATGAGCGTCTGTGGGCAGATTAATGAAAGCGTTAAACGTTTGCCTTTGTAATATAATAAATTGACGATGGTACCTGTTATTTTGTTCCTTTTAGAACATTAAAGTGAAGAGCGTCTTAAATCGTGAAGATGAGGTGGGACTAACTGATTATTTAGTTCATGTTTCCTACACGTAAAGGAGACAGATTCTTTAAGGGAGCTCTCTTTTGCGAGCCCTAACGTGTAAAAATGTAAAATGTAGATCTTATTTATAGTGGTCATACGTTTAGCTATAGAAGCACTAAGCTTAGCTAATTTACAGGCATGTCACTGAAACAAGGGAACAAATATTTCAAATAAACGTAACATAGTTAAAAATCCCAACTGACAGGAGGTAGATCCGTTGGGTATTTACAAAGAGTGACCGACGATTTGAACTCGGCACTTCCGAGAAACAGATCCCGCTAGAGATGGTAGAGTTGTTGAACCTGGCACTTGCTAGAGAGGGAGGAGATGTTGAACCTGGGACGTCCGGATTACAACACCAGCGCTCTAAACCACTTGGTCACGCTGCCTCCTCTACTGTTCTATCTGCTCTTGGCTGACGGGCAGCCGGAAGGGTAGGAAATGTTACAGCCCTCAAGGGAGTTGGTCAAAGATGGTTACTCTACATGGTAGATCAGAAGTCTCTTAACATACCCTAACTTTGTTAACTTAACATGCAGGCTCCATATTTGGGGTTTAGAATCAGCGAGAATTTCTAGATGATCGTCGTGTGCTTATATTGATGTTACTTGGGAAAGGAGCAGAAGGTTATAATGAAAGCGTGTTGCGTTGAAGAGTAGTTTAGTATTTTGTTTTGGTCCTTTTGACTGGGTGGGGCTGTGCTTTTTTCGGCCAGTCAACAAAAGCAGTATTCCCCACTCTACTGTTTAAGTAATCACGCATTATACAGGTACTGCGTTCCACTTAGTGAACGCCTGTCGCTATTGATCAAAGTTAAAAAAACCCCCACACGTTTGATTGTTTGGTTTCAGATTCATCGCATGTTCCTGCATTCCCTATACCAGCGGATGATTACCGGACAGGTTTATGTCTCGTCACCAGACTCCTCCGCTCTGTCCAGATATTCCTGGTCAGATATGTGCAATCTTGTGTCAGAGCAGACTGTCAGCCCAAACTTAGCGAGCTAAACAAAGTTAACGAGAGGGTAAGCAAGTCATACTTACTGACCTCCCAATTTAATTCATGTGTTAAAGTAGTGTGATCAGACGTTCTGTGTATGCACATATCGACCGTACAGTCGGCAAAAGCGATATATAGCGCTTTGTTCGGTCTTCCAGACTAAATGAAACGTACGTTTCCAAAAACTGTTTTTTCTTTTCATTTCAGATTCAGCATCTTGAGGGCGTGTTGCTGAACAAAGAGGAGTCACTTAGGCAATGCACAGGAAGCACATGAACAAACAGTGACCAAAGTAAGATTTGTCATTCAGTTAAATGTTCAACGCAATATAAGAGACTGTAAGTTGTTGTTTAGCTTTTAATTCACGGAGTGATTACTGAAGAGCCGTCCAAACTGCTCAATGTATTTCAAACTTATTTGATTTAAAATTTCTTCCTTTTGGCCTTGCGAGTTCAGTGGTGCTTCTCTCGTCTATTTACCCAACGTATGAGTTGAAGAGATTCGAACCTTACCAGTTGTCAAAAGCAGAAAGTAAAGAAAAGCAAGTGATTGTTGTGATCGGGTAAAATAAAGGTGAGGGATTCCCAAAATCAGTCGGCCATCAAAATGGATAGCAGATTCAGACCGGGACTTGTCTTGGTTGTCACAAACACTGTACACACAAGTAGGATTCAAACTGAGAATAGATAAATACCACTTACATGCCGTGGACTACAAAATTTCCGAAAAGATCTTCATTTGAAAGTTTCCTTTTCAATTGACTTCCAACCAGAATTTCGGGAGGGGGGTGGTTAAGTAGAAAGCACTCGTTGAAGCATTTTTCAAATCACATCAGTTCTGACCATTATGGCGTGATAATACTTCAACTCTCATCGTGTTTGACGCTGAAACACACTCTTGTTGCATTATACTACTTCAAACAGCGGGACACACCCGTTTTTAATCACCATTCAAACATCGCTCAACAGTAACGAAATTCAGCAATGTTAAACGATGTGGAAAACTGGTTTAGCGAAGAAATAACATCTAACAGACAGCATCCACGCTACGACCCGAGGAATTTGAAAACGCAGCTTCATTGCTTACGGTTGAAGCCTACCGTCCACACACTAATCCGGCACGAAGACGGAGCTTTTCAAAACGCTTTTAAAACGGAGAAATTTCTTTTCATTTTCGTGTGGACAGAAATCATTTGAGATATATTTCAAAATCCGGGGGGGGGGGGGCAGTCCCGCGAATTTTGGATAGGGGTGTGCGCGAGTTCTTGAAACCCTAACACTATGTTAAGGACTAAGAAGCGAAAACTGATGTCGTTTTTAAACCTAAAACCCGCAAAATGACACCCGATTCAAAAGGCTATCAGAAACGCTGTTGCACATCATTTTGTTAACGGATACATTAAATTTAGCCGACAAACATTCGTTTGGGATGGCGTTTTCACACTCCAGTATTATATAATACAATTTATCTACCCTATCTAAGGACCACATGCACCAGGAACACAGTAACAAAAGGGTAAAAAAGATACCCTATTAGGGACCGAGAACCTCAAAAACCATACCCTATTCCGCGGCACACACCTATATAGCCCATATATGGGCCGGAGTACCCCCCCCCCCGGGTTTCAAAACAATGACCTCGCGATAATCGTATGATTTCCTGCCAGAATTTCTTAAACACAAATCCAAAACCACCGGTGTTTGTTGCGTAGTATGAACGGAAAAACATCTGATGAGTTTTCAGAGTGAAACTTCTGTTTTTCAAATTCCTCTGGCGTAGTGTGGACGAGGCATAAGACACATCTATCATTTGTTTTGACTGCGGAGTAATGGTTCACCACGGTCCCGCGTCAGAAATATAAGATAAATACATAATAGTTAAGAACGGAGGTTGGTTAACATGATAAATCTACCAATAATAAACCTCAGCTAGATTGTAAACGATGTTTTTTTGGGTTTAAAAACAAATGATGTTGTCTGTTTAAATATCTGACTGTAATTCTTTGTCTTCACGTGCTCTGTTCGCAAATGCCTCAAGCTTAAATTTCTTTTCCTTTTTTTCTGTTTGCATTTTCTTCTCCATCTACGAAATTCCGAAGAAAGAAACCGAGTTTCGCTTATTAAAAGGTTCAGGATGTTAACGTTGCTGTAAAAATTGCCGAATATGTCGGATAGATAATAAAACAATCGCTTTACTCACCTTGTTTCTCTCAGTCCTTGGCGTCACAGTCTTTCTCTATTTTTTGACGTAAACAGCTCAGGGCACGTGCAGTGACGGCCGCAATACTCGAATCTGGTTGGTTAGCGCCAAAGGGCGGGATTTTTGTACCACTCCAAACTTGAGTTAGCTTGTATAGTTTATCAATCGAGGAGGAAGCTTAAGTTAAATGTAAACGAAATCTAAAGCCTGCTTTAAACGAGGTTAACAGTTAAGACTGGCTGAGAATTAGCTTGATGTTAGCCTTCAGAGAAAGCTGATTGTCTTCTGCTTTTGTTTACACCGTTGAAGCAACGTGACCCGTTGGAAAGCCAAGGTTTAAAATTATCGAGTTTTTTTTATCTTGTGTAAAAATGTTTAGACTGGTAATATTTTGAGGAGTTTGTCCAAACTGACAAAAAGACTTCCAACAAGTGAAGACTGGAAGAAACACAAAAGCGATTGAAATAAAAAAGAAGTGAATAAAGAAGTAAAGATTGTTGCAAATGACTGAATTAATCTGGCTTTATTTTGGACTGTTCTAATTTTATTTCAGTGCTTTTCCTAACGTGTGACTGCGGTTTTGTCCAAAGCGGGACCTTCGTGTTTCTGAAGATCTCGCATCTTGTTTTTAATCCCCAGCTCTCCGCCGCCATCAAAGACCGTGAAGTCTCGTGGAAGAAACAGAAGAGTGAGATCGAGGAACATTACAGCAACCTGATCAAAGACCTCCATACTAGAACACAGGTACCGCCAAATACTTTGTGCTTGTCCTCTAAGATGGTTAGGGCCCTTCAAAGCTTAAACAAAAAGCGAGACAGCTACTTATTGACTAAGCGAGAGGGCGGACCTACGGACCGAGCGCAGCGAGGTCTGTACGTCGCGACAGAAAGCCTAATCTTCGATAATCTTTTTCCGTCCGGCTGTCCTCACTCAGTCAATAAGCATTTTATGATCCTTTTGTGGAGTTGGCTTCTGATAAAGTTGTCAACTTCTTTATTTGTGAGGAGTGTTGACTTTATTTCTTAACTTTCCGAGTAAGTTGGCCACTGAAGTAGTTCTGTGTCGGATAATGTAAAAACTGACATTTTAAACTTAAAGGTCACGAGAATAACGAAATCATTGATCTGGAGGTTTGATTATTGTATCGTCTTTTTCTCAGGTAATGCATTCTAAGTTCCAGCTTTAAGCGATTTTCTCGTTTCTTTTAGAAAACGCAGTCTTTAGCTGACCAAGCCTGGGAAAGAGCTCAGGAAACAGGACAAGTTAAGGATACACTGGAAATGGAAAACGCTCGACTTCAGTTATCGTTGGAACAAAGTCAAGAGAGCGAGTCGTCGTTATTAACTGTTTTGCGGTCTGCTCGCAGGCGCATTATGGCCTGCATTTGGACGCATACGGGCTTTAGCCTCTCAACGGAAGATTTTATCCGAATATTCAAGAACTTTAGAATCTCTCCGAGATCAGTCGAACACTTTAGGTGAAATGTTAAGTAACGAAATGGAAGGTGAGAAGCGGGAAAAGGAGGAATCCCGCGCGGCGAAGAAGCAGCTTCTGAGGGACGGGCGGAGTCCCGTCCTAGTGTTCAGAGTCGGTGTGATAGCCGTTATTGCAGCCAACAGACTGCGTTATTTTGGATCTTGTAGTTTAAAATTGTTCGTGTCGTCCGAATCTCCGGGTGAGTTTAGCGGAATGTCTATAGTGTGCTGCGGAAAAACATCCAAGAAGATGACAGACTTCAAGGGTGGGTAATAACTGTTGGTATCAGACTTACTAGAAGTGACAACAAGTCACGATTTATGGTGATTCTCTACTGTCTAAAATGGTAACAAACTAAAATTTAAAAAATGGTCATGAAATATCCACTGAATTACGTTGAGAGTTTTTTTTGATCGGTTACGTTTCTAACTAAATTTGATTTCTGCCGTCCGTCACTTGTGACTCTTGCAATCCGTGTTCATGATAAACAAAACGAAACAACAACAACTTTCAATCTCGTCCGCCATTTTAATAGGTCTTGCTGGTGGCCACAAAAGAGAATCCATTTCCGGGGACACGTCACGTGTAAATGTCAAGGCGACGTCAGCACAGGCGTGGTTCACTAGCTCCCAGTTACAAAGTCACCTGACCAGTGCCGTGAACGAGTTACAATCTGCTCTTAACAGGATGAGCGAGGCTTCTAATGGAGATTCGGGGCGCGATGACCGAGGTCAGTGGAAGTATGCCGTTATATTTTTTTAAGAAGGCAAATCTTAGAAATGAAACGAGAGATTTGTAATTTCAGAGCAAGTAATTGTGCATATGTTCCTCTGGACAATTAGATTGTGAGCCCGAGATTTATAGAGTATAGATCTACTAGTCGTTCAAATTATCTAAATCCTCTGCATTGGCACTTCGAAAACAAACGAAGCGTGCGCTGTTTCATTAACAAGCGCACACTTCAAGGTTACTCATTATCAACAACAGAATAGATAGCGAGTTGCGTAGCCAATAAGACAACGACATTCATGGTAGAACGTGATACTAATGTCACAAAGCTTTTTTATGTAAAGGTAAGACCGGCATTGGCGGTTTAAAGACATCTTTGAGTCATCAGAGCGTTCAGTTTTTTTTTAATTTATTCTCATACAGAAATGTACATAGCAACTTCCTCTGCTAAGTTAATTCTATAGGATGAAGTTTAAAAAGAAAGAAAAGGAAAGAAAAAGAAAAAGGAAAGATAGAACTAGAGTGATTACAATACGTTGAAAAATTTTTACGAGCCTATTATACTTTCATCTTGCTTAATTTATTAACTAAAGTAGGTGTGTCAACATAAGTATCCTCCAGTTCTCAATGCTTTGTCAAGACGACACGACCAAGCTTGTTCTCAAGTTTTAGAATTTAATTTTCTTCCTCTTGATTACTTTATCATGAAGTTCGTTCTATTTCCAACCATATTTGATTTTCCGAGGCGAATAGTTTTGAGAACAATAATCCGTATTCAAACTCACGATAATTCAACCTTGAGAATACCAAAGGAGTCATAGAACTCCACCATTCATGAGTTCGTACCATATGAGGAGTGTTTCCCGTTATATTAATTATTTTTAACTCATGTTTATTCTTTAATAACAACTTGAACTGAATTTTTCACAGATGACGGAAGTAGGGCGCTTAGCCCTTCATCCGGGAACAGTATAATTGCCGCAGCCAGGAACGCTTATGGTAAAATCATCTCCGGTCTTCAAACAGAGTTTTCTGGCCGAGTGATAGGTGAAGAAGCTTGGCATGAGAGATACTCTGGGTTCAGAGGAGAGCTGATGGCGCTGTTAGGCCTGGGTCTACAGCAGTGGCTTACCAAAGGTCCTGTCACTGGATTGGCGTATATCTCGAGTCAGGTAAGCAACAAAAAGGTTATAAGTTTCCTCAGACTGCTCATATTACGCGTGTATGCGCTATAGTCTGGGGAACTGAGGCCCCGTCCACACTATGCCGGAGGAATTTGGAACCGGAGGTTTCTCTTTGAAAACCTGTCAAATGTTTCCCGTCCACGCTACGCCGGAGGAATTTGAAAACAGAGGTTTTACTCTGAGAACGCGTCAAATGTTTTTCGTCCACACTACACCGGAGGAATTTTAAAACGCAACAATCGCCGGTCATTTTGGATTTGTGTTTGAGGAAAACTCGATCAGTGAAATCACATGATTATCATGACGTCATCGTTTTCGAATATCGCCGTCTTCAAAATGTTTTTCGTCTTCACTTAAACGAAGAGCCGGCGTTTTCATATTCCCTCGGTTTGAAGAACATTTTCGGAAAGCTTCGTTTTCGTGACGGATTTGTGTGGAAGGTAGGCCTAACTGTAGCAAGCCGCGTTTTTGGCCGCGCAGTGTGGACGCTGCTCGAATGTGTGCGTGTGAAGACTAGCGTGTGACGATATGTCTGATTCGCATCATTTCTTTCTTTCTTCTCTACAGCGAACAATAGGTGCTCTTCAGAGTCACATCTTGGGCTTTACTCAGCGCCTTCACTCAGCAGAGGTTGACAGACGTTCATTGCGTCTTGAACTCTCAAAAAGCAAACAAGAGACTTCTGAGCTTAAGAGTGCCCAGTCTTCCGCTGAGTCACAGCATCGTAGGGCAAAGGACGAAGCGCGGGGTCTGGAGGATAGACTTCAGGAGATGAAAGCAGAGGTTCGTTAGTTTAAAACTATTGTTGAAAGAGAACTATGTAGGTAATAAAAAAGATAGAACCATAAACGCATCAAATTTAATAAAGACTAAGGCTGAACAATTTGTCCGAAAACATCTCATGCCCTCTCTTTTTTCCCTACTTGATTATTACTATGTGAAATTTGATTTATCGTTTCGTTATGTCCAGTACGGATGTACTTTGCAATCTGGTTTGACGAAGCATTGCGGCCGAAAAAAACTTTACCTGGTTGACTATAGTACTGTGTAACTGACTAGGAACAAGGCGAGACGGAGTTATTTGTCAGTTTCGTAAAACCAGAATCAAAGTAATCGGGCTAGCCAATCATAAAGGACACAGACATAACAGTGAAACAGTCATTACATGTACCTGACTTGAAGCGCGGGAAAATGCGTGCGAGTGAGTCACGATTTTGGTTTCTGATTGGATGAAAAAGTGGCGCGAGTTTTTTCAAGCCAATCATGTAGCGTAGTTGAGGCAAAACCAATTACTTTTCGTTACTAAGATAAAAACCGCTCATTCACATCTAGCTGTCATCCATGGTCCCCGTGGCACGTTTTGAAAATGTATGCGAAGAGCTCAACAATGCCTTGAAACGGGAACAACAGGCTCAGGCCCTGCTCAATGAGCAGACGGCGCAGATGCAGGAGATGGGCGAGCGCCTGGAACTTCATGCAAATCAGGGCGAAGAAAAAGATGTCACGCTCGCAGAAGCTGTCAAGGTACAATACAAAAGCTTGTCTGTCGAGCCAATAACTGAAGTATGTTAACCTCGGTTCTAGAAGAGATTGTCCCGCTAGGTTTAGGAATTGGTTAAGACGTCCTTCTTCATCTTGCTGCCAGTAAGAAATCATTAACCACACTTTCTGGCTTGTCACGCAGTCTTTCGCCTCGAATATTGATTAATGAGCCATGAGAGCTTTTCTCTAGGGGGCTACTAACAGTAGCTGATTCTAAGGAATGGCTTGTGAGGATCGGCTTTTTTCTTTGTCAAGGCAACACTGCAAGGAGTCTCTCTTTTGCTCGAAAATCCCGGCGCGGGAAAGAACGCAAACGAAGTTTGTTATTTAGCTAATCGGTTTCTTCGAACCGTTCACTACTTCTCCATGCATTGTACTAGTAATCTGTAATCTCAAAACCTCGGTGTTCATTGGGAACGGCTATACGAAAGATGCTTGGTTTGTTTGCAGGGTCTAACTGAAGCCAAGATGGAGCTTCGTCGTAAAGAACACGCTGTCCGCCAAGTCTCAAAACAGATGAGTTACATGGAGAACGAGAAGAACGCTTTAGTTGACAGACTGAACGATGCTGAGAAAACCATGACGGCTGCAGCTAGGTAAGAGCTTATTAGTTTGGCGTTTTTTAACGGCATCAATGATCGGAAAGAAGTTTTGACAACTCTTTTCAACGCTCGACGAGTTTCCGATTCTTATCGTCCAATCAAGAGCTAGAATTAACCCTCACGAGTACTCCAAACAGAGTCACGTGTGGTAAGGATCACGCGCAGTGAGGATAACGTTGAAGAACGGATTTAGGAAAAGGTGGCTACCCTTGTTGCAAGGTCCCGCTGGCTAAGAGGGACAGGCAGAGGCGATAGAGGCGATGGTACACTAAATATTGATCTATTTAGCGACGTTCGTTTCAGTGCAAATTGGGAGTCTGTAACACTGATTGGTTAGTAACTGAAGTGTAAATACAGCCAAACAAAACGACATCCAAACAAACAAACAATCAGGCAGACTAAAAAGACAGACGGACAGGTAGACTCCCTGTCTGTCTGAGACAGACAGACAGACAGACAGACAGACAGACAAAACCCTTCTTTTTTCTAACGCTTAGGGTTTGTTGTCGCTGCAGGGAAAAAGAAGCCTTGATGGGTTATTTGAAGTCGGTCGACCGGGCCCTGGAACAGAGTAAAGATCAAGTTCGGCTCTCTAAAGGTGCACTGGGACCGTACGAACACTCTCTTCCCCAGCTCATTCTTCCAGACGAGCGGTTAGCCATGGATGGGTTAAGCCTGAGCCCCGAATTACTCTCCTGCCAGGTATCGAATATTGACTAATCTTGTACTGACTCGTGCAGGTGTATCTAATGTTCAATCTCTCGAAGATTTGTGAATATCAGTTGAAGCGATATTGAGTTGATTATACAACTATTTTTTGATTGTAGAAGCATGAGCCTACCTACTTTTCAAGAACTTGTTTAGGTCCTATCGCCTGTAAATTTTCGCAAATTGACTGAACAAATCTGAAATAAAATGGCGACATCTACCATGTTTCCCCGCCATTAAGAAAAGTATAATTACAGTCAACGTTCTAGACTTGACACAAGTCGACCCCATGAATTTCAGGGTAGAGTATGTTAGGCCGCGAAGCGGCGGGGCGAGCGACGAAGTCGAATAAACAAGACGAAGGACTTTTCAGAAAGTCTATCAAAGTACTGTCCTTTAACCAATCAACTGTCTTCTATTTCTTGGTATCAGCACGTAGTGACTTCATTTATCGAGTGTCAGCAACAAGCATTGGATCGTATTTCCGAACTTGAAGCGGACAAGCAGCAGGCCATGTCACGCGTGACGCACTTAGAAGAGGAAATTATGTCACACAAGGCACACATAGCCACACTGAAGAATGAGCTGGCAGCTGCTTGCAGGAGACCCAT
>JAHPZR010043003.1:0-10264 GCA_019787425.1 Platygyra sinensis | reverse complement strand
AATTGCATTTACTTACGGTACAATGTAACTTTCCTTGCCATCTAAAGGCGAATAGAGATAACTTGTGTTGATTAATCGTCTATGGAAGTGTAAAAAGGCAAAAGATTGAAGATAACCGCTAATTCATTGACAAAAATAGATCACTTGATGGATTCTGCCCGCGTTAGTGGTCCATGTGAGAAAATTCTGTCTGCTCCAGGAACCAATCAGATTGCAGGATATGTTGAATTTTGAATGCTCGCCAGGTGAAGAAAAGATAACTATGGATTATTGACCAAGTGTGAGGTCAAGGTGGCTGGATATTGGCCAAGTTCTTTTTTTGCATGTTTATGGACCAAGACAAAGTCGAGGTGCAGTCAAAAAAAGAACGAGGCCAATATAAGAACCACTGCCCCCCTCCCCTATCACTGCTAGAAAAGGTCTGCTTAGTTAGCTTATAACTCAAACTGCTGTGCATATATTTTCCATTATTATTCAACAAATTGTAACACTATCCAAATATGGTCATGATGCTCTCGATATCTGTCATCCGTAGGTGACGGATATCCGGCGATATACGTAGCTTCGTACGTGGGAAGAAAAAGTGAAGTGAAAAAATGTTGACAGAAAGGTTTAAAAATGTTACGAGCTTGGAAATCAATTTTGTTATCAATTTGTTGAATAATAAAACAATTATTCTGCTCAATCTTGCGGAATATCGTCTGATTTTAGCTGACTCGGCCTACGGCCTCGTCGGCTAAGTATCAGACGATATTCCGCGCGATTTCGCAGGATAATTGTTAAATATTTCGGCATGTACTAAAACCCGAAAACACCGAAACGAGACCGCCGGAAGGAAACCACCGGAACCACTGGAACCACCGGAAGCACCGGAACAACCAAAACGAAACCACCGAAACCACCGGAACAACCAAAACGAAATCTGACACTGGAAATACAGTTAAAAGAGTCACATATCGTCCCCAAGTTCTTTTTGCCGCCATAATTTTAACTTATCTCCCCTCCCAGGTGATAAACGGTAGTAGCCCACGTGAGTGGTTTTTTTTTACCGCCGATTCTCTTGTTTGAAACAAAGCACGAGAGCATGACAAAACAGATTGAAGATCTGAATGAAAAGGTGAGCCTAAAATGTATTTTATAGGGTTAAAGACTGAGCAATGTACATTTTAAAATGTTTAAAACGTATTCATTCAAGTTAAAGCTAGATCCGTGGCGTGTGAATATTTATTTATGTTGTTGAAAACGGTGTCAAAACTTAACTTCTATAAAAACTGATGCTAGTCTAAAGGCTACGCCTTTTATTCACATTTTTGTCTAAAAAGGGCTGCTTATAAACTCAGTTCCATGCTCTTAAGAGAAGAAAATATGACGGCTGGCAAGCGTTACTGTTTGTCCTGTTTGTACCTTCTTGGCTCATCGGGTCTGCTGTTACAGTCATTAAATCTCGCACAACATAAATATTCCCACGCCAGATCATTTTAAAATGTACACTGCTCAATCTTTAACCCTGTAAAATACATTTTAGGCTCACCTTTTCATTCAGATCTTCAATCTGTTCGGTCATGCTCTTGTGCTTTGTTTCAAACGCGAGAATCGGCAGTAAAAAAAACAACTCACGTGGGCTACTACCGTTTATCACCTGGGAGGGGAGATAAGTTAAAATTATGGCGGCAAAAAGAACTTAATTGGGGACGATATGTGACTCTTTTAACTGTATTTCCGGTGTCAGATTTCGTTTTGGTTGTTCCGGTGGTTTCGGTAGTTTCGTTTTGGTTGTTCCGGTGGTTTCGGTGGTTTCGTTTTGGTTGTTCCGGTGGTTTCGGTGGTTTCGTTTTGGTTGTTCCGGTGGTTCCGGTGGTTTCGTTTCGGTTGTTCCGGCAGTTTCGGTGGTTCCGGTGGTTCCGGTGGTTTCGTTCCGGCGGTTTCATTTCGGTGTTTCGGGTTTTAGTACATGCCAAATATTTTTCACTTTTTTATCTGCTCCATCTGCTATGACAAAATTCATTATCAGTAACAAGAGAGATGCATAAAAAGCTGATGGCAGTTTGTTTTACTGATGGCACTCCTTGTTATTTTCCATTTTGACAAGAAATTTACCATGTGCTTTTTAAATGTTTTTCTTTTAAGATACCAAACTACATGCAATTTGCCAATAAAACAGAACTTAGCCTTTTATAAATAGACAAAGATTAATGAAAAACAGCTTTCTCATTGAAGGAGACAATGTCAGTCTTTGCATGCTCATAAGTTGTTTTCTCCAATGTCTTGATTTTTTAGTGATACAAATTCAATAGACTACATTGTATAGTGCCACCTCTTTGTTAACTGATGTTGGATTGATCTATTGAAAAATGGAAATATTTCCAAGCAGTTTCAAATACATGATTGTATACAGTATAACATTTATTAATGAATTTTTTTTTTCTGTGCATACATTTTATACAGACACCCTGAAGCAGTACTTTCAGCAGTTTGGGAAAGTTTCTTTTGCAAGAGTTGCTTTTGTGAGTAGTTAATATTTTAATTAATGATGCTTTAGAAATAACAGGCAACTAAAAACTAATATTACAATTTAGGGCAGATTGAATAAATTATGCTTGTACATTCAAACATGGCCTTAAAATTAGTTGATGTACAGCATTGTGATGATTAAACAGTCAAATTTATTCCGACCTGTATTTTTTTCAACACTTTGAAGCAACTAAGAAGGTCCTCAGGGGCTGTGGCTTCTAACAGTGTATGTGGTCTTTAATATCTTAATGTTTTTACTTAAATTGTACCTAACCCCAAAATATTTTATTCGCTTAAATAAATCTTTGCACTTGTTTAAAACACACTGAGCCTTGTTAAACTAAATTTTAGGCTGTAAAAGTTATGAAATCTAGCTGAGCTGTCACCTGTTCCAGGACCGAGCTAGTAAGGTGCATGGGTCTATTCCCGGTTTGACGTCACAGACGGATTTGCATCGAAGTAAGTCTTTGAAAACATACATGTACATGCAAAGAAGTTTGTGACGTGACATGTTACTGAGAATTTAGCTCCTTCATGACACGTTTGACCTTTTGCTGCCATTCGTGTACAGCTACTTCTTCGTTCAACGCAGTTTTCCTATATATTTTTTTGTCCGAAGCTTATTAACCAGGCATTGAATTGGACGAGGAAAACTGTATACAGGAAGTCTGAACCTACAACCCAGACCCATTACTAGAAGATGCATGGAAATTGCCTGTAGGTTTAAAATTATTTACGAACGAAAAGGCGTGTTTTGGTCGCTGTTTTGGGTGAATAACCTCTTCAAAATGATCAATATCTTCGCTATTTTTGCTTCTGAGGATGGTAAGCAGTTGCTTTCTTGCTTATATAAAGCAATTTTCTAGTATTATGTGGAAAAATAAAGGATGCAGAGGATGTGGAAGTACGTGAATTATGCAGATCTGCACCACCACATCCTGTCAGATGCCCTGTTTAAATGACAAAATGCTGTACATCAAATTATTAGACCATGTTCAAAAGTGCAATTGAAAGATAAGATTCACATGGAAGAATTAAAATAATTTATGATAACTTAATTTCATTTAATATGTAAATGTACAGGTCTTATGGTAACTCTCTAGGGAGGCAGTGTGGCCGTGTGGTTTAGGGCACTGGATTTGAAATCTGGAGGTCCCTGGTTCAAATCCTCCACCCTACTGCTATTTGGATTTGTTCACGGTTGTCCTGAGTTCAACTCCTTGACCGCGTTATGTAAATAGCCAACTGGTCAGCCTCCCACCAGTTGGTATTCTTAATGTTTATGTTCAGTTTGTAATATTTAGTTACGTATTAATTTACAGTGTCCCCAATTAGCACTACAGTGCTATATGTACACTCAACACTTAAATAAAAGTTATTATTTAAAGTGCTACTGAAACGAAATTTTCGTATCCTCTTTTATTTGCTCAAATCTGTAGTTTTCAACCTGCTTAAAAATCATGGTGAATTTTATTTTTGTCAAATCTCAACGGAAACTGCTGTTTTTAGTCACCGAAATCGACTTTTTCGAGCAGAACTGTGTCCGGGCTCTGGAACCGAGTTTAATGGACCTTGTGACGTCACTGGTTGTGTTCACAAAATGATTTATTCAAGTTTATTCTTCATATTATCGATACCTAGTAGTTTTCTACCGTGTAATTTCTGTCCAACCTTGACAAAAAATACACATCATAGACGTTAGAGGGCGCCAGAGTGTAGATTAACGAAAATGAATGCTACAGATTAGAACACAGGCCTCCCAAACTCACGATTCGAGGAATCGATCAAATATTAATGATTTATGTAAGCGTATCGAGTGAGACGTGACTGACTAACGAAGGATAAAAATCGAGAACAAAACGAAACGAAATAAAATGTTACTTTTTTTGGAATAAAACTAAGTAAATCGACTCACCTTGCCTTATTTCTGTTGTCCATTTGGCCTATTTCGTCGTTTTTGGGGGGTTTTCAGGTGTTTGTCTTAGCTTTCTATAGACGAAGTCAAGGCTGGACACTGCTGTCTCGAAAGACCTGATCCGAGAGGCCGTTTTCCTCGCCGAAATTCGAATCGCTGTTCGATTTTTCCCTCCAACGCAAAGAAGGATAGTCCATTGGTCCTCTTATCCGGTCGGCTTGGAAAAATCTTCAAACTTTCCCCTCCAATTCGAACAATTTCTGCTTCACTGCTGGAGGTTTCAACTGTTCAACGCACCGTGTGACCATCCAACATACTACGCCACAGTTTGAATCAACATTAGCGACCGCTCCTTCGTGACAAAAATGTGACTTACCAGACGGGTGCACAGTCAAAAATTTCCGTTAAAATACAATTCTCTTCCCAGACGTGCACCCGTCTGGTAAGTCACATTTGTCACGAAGGAGCGGTCGCTAATGTTGATTCAAACTGTGGCGTAGTATGTTGGATGGTCACACGGTGCGTTGAACAGTTGAAACCTCCAGCAGTGAAGCAGAAATTGTTCGAATTGGAGGGGAAAGTTTGAAGATTTTTCCAAGCCGACCGGATAAGAGGACCAATGGACTATCCTTCTTTGCGTTGGAGGGAAAAATCGAACAGCGGATTCGAATTTCGGCGAGAAAACGGCCTCTCGGATCAGGTCTTTCGAGACAGCAGTGTCCAGCCTTGACTTCGTCTATAGAAAGCTAAGACAAACACCTGAAAACCCCCCAAAAACGACGAAATAGGCCAAATGAACAACAGAAATAAGGCAAGGTGAGTTCATTTACTTAGTTTTATTCCAAAAAAGTAACATTTTATTTCATTGTGCGATTTTATCCTTCGTTATTTTAAATTCCATACAATGCCATGTAGAGCGCTCAAATTCTCAACGGCCCAATGTGTAACACAACACCGCGCACGTAAGTCAGTCACGTCTCACTCGATACGCTTACATAAATCATTAATATTTGATCGATTCCTCGAATCGTGAGTTTGGGAGGCCTGTGTTCTAATCTGTAGCATTCATTTTCGTTAATCTACACTCTGGCGCCCTCTAACGTCTATGATGTGTATTTTTTGTCAGGTTGGACAGAAATTACACGGTAGAAAACTACTAGGTATCGATAATATGAAGACTAAACTTGAATAAATCATTTTTGTGAACACAACCAGTGACGTCACAAGTCCATTAAACTCGGTTCCAGAGCCCGGACACAGTTCTGCTCGAAAAGTCGATTCGGTGACTAAAAACAGCAGTTTCCGTTGAGATTTGACAAAAATAAAATTCACCATGATTTTAAGCAGTTTGAAACTACAGATTTGAGCAAATAAAAGAGGATACGAAAATTTCGTTTCAGTAGCACTTTAAATAATAACTTTATTTAAGTGTTGAGTGTACATATAGCACTGTAGTGCTAATTGGGGACACTGTAAATTAATACGTAACTAAATATTACAAACTGAACATAAACATTAAGAATACCACTGGTGGGGTAACGACCAGTTGGCTATTTACATAACGCGGTCAAGGAGTTGAACTCAGGACAACCGTGAACAAATCCAAATAGCAGTAGGGTGGAGGATTTGAACCAGGGACCTCCAGATTTCAAATCCAGTGCCCTAAACCACACGGCCACACTGCCTCCCTAGAGAGTTACCATAAGACCTGTACATTTACATATTAAATGAAATTAAGTTATCATAAATTATTTTAATTCTTCCATGTGAATCTTATCTTTCAATTGCACTTTTGAACATGGTCTAATAATTTGATGTACAGCATTTTGTCATTTAAACAGGGCATCTGACAGGATGTGGTGGTGCAGATCTGCATAATTCACGTACTTCCACATCCTCTGCATCCTTTATTTTTCCACATAATACTAGAAAATTGCTTTATATAAGCAAGAAAGCAACTGCTTACCATCCTCAGAAGCAAAAATAGCGAAGATATTGATCATTTTGAAGAGGTTATTCACCCAAAACAGCGACCAAAACACGCCTTTTCGTTCGTAAATAATTTTAAACCTACAGGCAATTTCCATGCATCTTCTAGTAATGGGTCTGGGTTGTAGGTTCAGACTTCCTGTATACAGTTTTCCTCGTCCAATTCAATGCCTGGTTAATAAGCTTCGGACAAAAAAATATATAGGAAAACTGCGTTGAACGAAGAAGTAGCTGTACACGAATGGCAGCAAAAGGTCAAACGTGTCATGAAGGAGCTAAATTCTCAGTAACATGTCACGTCACAAACTTCTTTGCATGTACATGTATGTTTTCAAAGACTTACTTCGATGCAAATCCGTCTGTGACGTCAAACCGGGAATAGACCCATGCACCTTACTAGCTCGGTCCTGGAACAGGTGACAGCTCAGCTAGATTTCATAACTTTTACAGCCTAAAATTTAGTTTAACAAGGCTCAGTGTGTTTTAAACAAGTGCAAAGATTTATTTAAGCGAATAAAATATTTTGGGGTTAGGTACAATTTAAGTAAAAACATTAAGATATTAAAGACCACATACACTGTTAGAAGCCACAGCCCCTGAGGACCTTCTTAGTTGCTTCAAAGTGTTGAAAAAAATACAGGTCGGAATAAATTTGACTGTTTAATCATCACAATGCTGTACATCAACTAATTTTAAGGCCATGTTTGAATGTACAAGCATAATTTATTCAATCTGCCCTAAATTGTAATATTAGTTTTTAGTTGCCTGTTATTTCTAAAGCATCATTAATTAAAATATTAACTACTCACAAAAGCAACTCTTGCAAAAGAAACTTTCCCAAACTGCTGAAAGTACTGCTTCAGGGTGTCTGTATAAAATGTATGCACAGAAAAAAAAAATTCATTAATAAATGTTATACTGTATACAATCATGTATTTGAAACTGCTTGGAAATATTTCCATTTTTCAATAGATCAATCCAACATCAGTTAACAAAGAGGTGGCACTATACAATGTAGTCTATTGAATTTGTATCACTAAAAAATCAAGACATTGGAGAAAACAACTTATGAGCATGCAAAGACTGACATTGTCTCCTTCAATGAGAAAGCTGTTTTTCATTAATCTTTGTCTATTTATAAAAGGCTAAGTTCTGTTTTATTGGCAAATTGCATGTAGTTTGGTATCTTAAAAGAAAAACATTTAAAAAGCACATGGTAAATTTCTTGTCAAAATGGAAAATAACAAGGAGTGCCATCAGTAAAACAAACTGCCATCAGCTTTTTATGCATCTCTCTTGTTACTGATAATGAATTTTGTCATAGCAGATGGAGCAGATAAAAAAGTGAAAAATATTTGGCATGTACTAAAACCCGAAACACCGAAATGAAACCGCCGGAACGAAACCACCGGAACCACCGGAACCACCGAAACTGCCGGAACAACCGAAACGAAACCACCGGAACCACCGGAACAACCAAAACGAAACCACCGAAACCACCGGAACAACCAAAACGAAACCACCGAAACCACCGGAACAACCAAAACGAAACTACCGAAACCACCGGAACAACCAAAA
The DNA here is from genome assembly GCA_019787425.1 of Platygyra sinensis. Classification (NCBI taxonomy): domain Eukaryota; kingdom Metazoa; phylum Cnidaria; class Anthozoa; order Scleractinia; family Merulinidae; genus Platygyra; species Platygyra sinensis. Next base: position 2,271 of record JAHPZR010043003.1, on the reverse strand, counting down.
CGAAATCTGACACCGGAAATACAGTTAAAAGAGTCACATATCGTCCCCAATTAAGTTCTTTTTGCCGCCATAATTTTAACTTATCTCCCCTCCCAGGTGATAAACGGTAGTAGCCCACGTGAGTTGTTTTTTTTACTGCCGATTCTCGCGTTTGAAACAAAGCACAAGAGCATGACCGAACAGATTGAAGATCTGAATGAAAAGGTGAGCCTAAAATGTATTTTACAGGGTTAAAGATTGAGCAGTGTACATTTTAAAATGATCTGGCGTGGGAATATTTATGTTGTGCGAGATTTAATGACTGTAACAGCAGACCCGATGAGCCAAGAAGGTACAAACAGGACAAACAGTAACGCTTGCCAGCCGTCATATTTTCTTCTCTTAAGAGCATGGAACTGAGTTTATAAGCAGCCCTTTTTAGACAAAAATGTGAATAAAAGGCGTAGCCTTTAGACTAGCATCAGTTTTTATAGAAGTTAAGTTTTGACACCGTTTTCAACAACATAAATAAATATTCACACGCCACGGATCTAGCTTTAACTTGAATGAATACGTTTTTAAACATTTTAAAATGTACATTGCTCAGTCTTTAACCCTATAAAATACATTTTAGGCTCACCTTTTCATTCAGATCTTCAATCTGTTTTGTCATGCTCTCGTGCTTTGTTTCAAACAAGAGAATCGGCGGTAAAAAAAAAACCACTCACGTGGGCTACTACCGTTTATCACCTGGGAGGGGAGATAAGTTAAAATTATGGCGGCAAAAAGAACTTGGGGACGATATGTGACTCTTTTAACTGTATTTCCAGTGTCAGATTTCGTTTTGGTTGTTCCGGTGGTTTCGGTGGTTTCGTTTTGGTTGTTCCGGTGCTTCCGGTGGTTCCAGTGGTTCCGGTGGTTTCCTTCCGGCGGTCTCGTTTCGGTGTTTTCGGGTTTTAGTACATGCCGAAATATTTAACAATTATCCTGCGAAATCGCGCGGAATATCGTCTGATACTTAGCCGACGAGGCCGTAGGCCGAGTCAGCTAAAATCAGACGATATTCCGCAAGATTGAGCAGAATAATTGTTTTATTATTCAACAAATTGATAACAAAATTGATTTCCAAGCTCGTAACATTTTTAAACCTTTCTGTCAACATTTTTTCACTTCACTTTTTCTTCCCACGTACGAAGCTACGTATATCGCCGGATATCCGTCACCTACGGATGACAGATATCGAGAGCATCAGCCGAAACGAAACCGCCGGAACGAAACCACCGGAACCACCGAAACCGCCGGAACAACCGAAACGAAACCACCGGAACAACCAAAACGAAACCACCGAAACCACCGGAACAACCGAAACGAAATCTGACACCGGAAATACAGTTAAAAGAGTCACATATCGTCCCCAAGTTCTTTTTGCCGCCATAATTTTAACTTATCTCCCCTCCCAGGTGATAAATGGTAGTAGCCCACGTGAGTGTTTTTTTTTTTACCGCCGATTCTCGCGTTTGAAACAAAGCACGAGAGCATGACAAAACAGATTGAAGATCTGAATGAAAAGGTGAGCCTAAATTGTATTTTATAGGGTTAAAGACTGAGCAATGTACATTTTAAAATGTTTAAAAACGCATTCATTCAAGTTAGAGCTAGATCCGTGGCGTGTGAATATTTATTTATTTATGTCGTTGAAAACGGTGTTAAAACTTAACTTCTATAAAAATCGATGCTAGTCTAAAGGCTACGCCTTTTATTCACATTGTCGTCTAAAAAGGGCTGCTTATAAACTCAGTTCCATGCTCTTAAGAGAAGACAATATGACGGCTGGCAAGCGTTACTGTTTGTCCTGTTTGTACCTTCTTGGCTCATCGGGTCTCCTATTACAGTCATTAAATCTCACACAACATCAATATTCACACGCCAGATCATTTTAAAATGTACACTGCTCAATCTTTAACCCTATAAAATACATTTTAGGCTCACCTTTTCATTCAGATCTTCAATCTGTTCGGTCATGTTCTCGTGCTTTGTTTCAAACGCGAGAATCGGCAGTAAAAAAAACAACTCACGTGGGCTACTACCGTTTATCACCTGGGAGGGGAGATAAGTTAAAATTATGGCGGCAAAAAGAACTTAATTGGGGACGATATGTGACTCTTTTAACTGTATTTCCGGTGTCAGATTTCGTTTTGGTTGTTCCGGTGGTTTCGGTAGTTTCGTTTTGGTTGTTCCGGTGGTTTCGGTGGTTTCGTTTTGGTTGTTCCGGTGGTTTCGGTGGTTTCGTTT
>JAHPZR010042999.1:0-31494 GCA_019787425.1 Platygyra sinensis | reverse complement strand
ATAGACCTTTTTCGCTTGTACATTTTGTTTTCCCAATACAGATCACGTGATGATACTCAGGAGATTTGATCCTTTGTCTTGTTCATTAAAAAAGAGTACATGCAGACATATTCATGCTTGCATGTACCCTTTTTAATGAACAAAACAAAAGATCAAATCTCCTGAGTATCATCACATGATCTGTATTGGGAAAACAAAATGTACAAGCGAAAAAGGTCTGTTGTCATTGTGATAAGGCAAGAAGGCATTTTCTGTACTAACAGGAGAAGTTAGTATACATGTTAAGTCTTGCCATGAATTCTTTTGACTTAGATCATTGTTTGAAGAACAATGGCACTTACTTATAAAATAATACGCTTTCCCTTGCTTAAATCTAGGATCATTGATATCCGCAGTTGATGGTTGAAACACAATTGATGCATGGCTATACTTTGTTGGATCATCACAATTCAAAATACTAAGTCCACCAGTTGCATTGCAGTTATTGTAGCCATTTTCATCCACCATATATACATTTTGATAGAGAAGATCTTTAGAAAAAGAAGTGTTTCTTATGATGGGGTATTCCACCAAGTTTGGACAGATGATTGACAGTTTGTCAAATGCCATGACCTTTCTTGTTGTGTCACCAAGGTTCTTAAACCTAAAATAGAAATTTGTAGATATAAATATCACAGTTCAATAACAAGCGTAATTTCACAATGTCTGTCAAATATTGGGCAACTTGCCACCATACACGCACATTCACATTTCTTTGTTCCACCGGTTGCAAACAAGTTAACTAAAGCTAAAGTTATTGAGCCCTACAACTCAAAACATTTGTGGGGCATGTCACTGCAGCTAGATCAAACACAGCAAACACCCAGAGATTGATACACTGGAATAAGTCGGGCACACTGTAATTACTCATAATTTTACAAAACACCTGCCCATTTTGTTCTTTGCAGTTCTTTAACACTTCGTTGCTAAGCATGTGAAAATCAACGATTAGACATCAAAGTTTCTCGTAAGCTTCTTTTTACAGTAAAGGTTCAGTTTTAAATACGTGAGGGAACTTTTAAGCTACATCATTTATACTCACAGTTGATTTTCTGGATGCCATAATATCGAAGGCAATATTTCTGCTACACTCCCAGATAACAACAAGCAAAAACAGAATACGACCGTTAATCCAGAGCAGTGCAGTGATGCGAGCGCCATAAGATTTCTTCTTGTACTCTTTCAAGAAACGATTGCAAACGGACAAAACACAATAGTTGTGTCTACAACATCCGACGAGAATACTTAACGACGGGAATGCTTGAGCATTTGGACCCGCTACAAGGCCACTCAGTACTAAAATACTAACGTCTCAGTATTGACATACATATAGGAAGTTACGTCATTTCCATAAAAAACCGCGACAATACTCTTCTGCATGCCAATGCAAAACACTCCCCTGGATTTAACAAGTTTCTTCTACCCTGGAGGGGTAGCGGCCATATGTTTTTATCGATAAAATGAGATATAATTTGCAGCAAAGAAAGTAGTTTTACAGTAACATTATGCTTAAAATATAATATAAATAGATCTGAGTCTTTTTTATTTTGAGAAGAAGAGATAATTTAATTCAATTTTAGTTGAATTATGACTTTTCCACTTACCCTCCCCGTGACAGTTGACTTTTCGCACGTACCAACCCTAAATGACGTCAATCACCCTAACAGGTCGAAATATGGTCTGGTAACACATTTGCAGTCCGCAGGAAGTTCAACTGTTCTTTTTTCTGCGTAAAGCCAGAAATTCGAAACAGAGCAGTCGAACTAGACCAATATGAATCGTAACAACAAAATTATTCACCGGTCAGGAAACGACTTGATGACTCGCGAAGAAGCTCCAGATCCCCCGAACTCCTCTGTTGCCCAATCATCCATAAAAAGGCTCACGTAGTGATCAAGGCAACCAGCGATGTGTGTCCCCCACAATCGAAAATGACACAGCAAGCTAAACAATAAGTTTTCTTGAAATAGACAGGCAGTCTGGCTTTCTAAGCCTCTGTAAGGGAGTTTTCCTTTTTTTTAAAAAAGACTAATTAGGTCACTCCGATGTAAGCGTTGCGTGGTCCAGAAGTCATGTTCAAACATCCGCTCTACAAGTTGGAGGATATTTCCTAAGGGATCGGAGTGTGAAAGCAATAAACATTTTATCAGCTTTTGTCGGAAAGTTGCGGTTAAACAAAATATAGTCTGTGTCGCTATTCAGATAGTCAGACTCAGCGACTAAGGGGAGTAATGTGATCGCCTCACCGTTTAAGACGCTAGCCGGATCTTTTACAACTCACGGTTGTATCACCGTAACAAGGCTACCGCTACGAATCACAAATGTAAAAGATGTTGTAAAATATCATAGTTTTCTTTTAGTATCAAAAATCCACGGTCGAAATTCTCGTTATTACCTCCTTACTAGAAACGCTCTCACACTATTTGTTTCCGTTGTTAGAGTGGTTTATTTGAAGTGATTGAGTGCTCAGTCATGAACTTGATAACCACCGGTACAATATAACCGAAGTTCTACAACAGCCGAGTGCTGTTGTATGTTCATGTCAATGTTTATATTTTTGCTATGCGAAAGGGAGAGATATGACTTGAACAGAAAGAGGAAGGGTGCAGCTGTTTGTAAATGCGAAGCAATAAGTTGTCTTGTGACTAACTTGATCATCGTCAGTGTCCAGTTTTAAAACACCAGCTTTCGTCTTTCCGCGCGCCTGAAAAAGAAAAACGCTCTCTGAATCCTCCTTCAGTAAATTTAATAGACCTTTGGGTCTCCTCACCATTGTTAAATCTATTCTTCCTATTTTTTTTTTATTATTGTTTTGACTATATTTGTGGTGTGGCAAAATAAATAAATAAATAAATAAATAAATAAATAAAAAATAGAAAATCACGCATCCAAAGCATTGGTCAGCAATCCGATTCCCTGCACACGCTGAAGAAGTAAACGGCAATTTGTCGTGGCGTATTTTACAAGTTGTGCCTTCGGTTGAATCTGAAAAGCCAATGAAGACCAATGAAGACGATATCATAAGGTGCCTAATTTCGTCCGTGGTTGACAGTCATTCCTTTTTTTTAATCTTCTTCAAGCTAATTAATTACCAAGTGAGACTAAACATCTTAGTAACGTTTTGACAGCCACATAATGGACCCAGCCCGTTTTTCTATAAAAGGAACCATAAATTATCAATACGTCCAACCCGGCGATAAAACCCTAACCCCGGGATAAAACACTGTCAGTTCAACGCTGCATGATGTCACACATCGAGAAAATAAACTAGCCAGAGTTTTTTCAATTATGAGGAACAAGAAACTGTTAAAACAGTATTTCGAGTCTCACGTTTACATGTGGTCCACGTTCAATTGCAAGCTGAAAAAGGGAAAAGGCGCGCCCGCCCTCATGCGGTGACGAATGCGCGCTGATAAGCTTCCGGAGCCGCTTGACGTGACCCTGATTTCCACGAAAAAAGTGAAGTGACTAAACAAGGTATGTTGTTCATTTGGGCAGTTCCACTACGAATAAGATAAACAAAGAGAAACAATTATTGTATGTTTATAGTAAATATAACAGGCCGATATAGACTAAACTAAGTTTTCGCCTTTCATTGTTTTACCGCCGTTTCAGTCTCCGATGATTTAGTTCGCATTATTTGGCGGATCCGGTTTCAAACACGGATTTTTAAATAAAGACTCTCTGACATAAATACTTTCCCGGTTACGGTTCGGTGTGCGGAAAAATTGAGATCAATCGTGGCATGTTAGCTAATAATACCACATATTAACAATTTACAAAAAGGGATCGATTCATTATTTTCTACAATTCTTGGTCAAGAACTGCCACTCCTCTAGCAATTCAATAAACTTCTTAAGTTAAGGTCATGGGCTACCGCCCTAGAGCTAGAGGACTTTTGGTAGCAGTTTATCGGCCATTTTTAGCCCTAGCTTCATTAGTCTATCAACGTCACTAGTGAATCGATGTATTATCTTTATCATCTATAACATTCATTAATATATGCATTTACTTATCATTTCTGACATCAAGATATATTTTACCCTGGTCCCAGAGGCTTTCTTTGAATATTATCTTTTTTGTTTGGAAATTTACCACTCGAAGCGCTGATCGAAGCGCCGGGCGAGCTCTCAGCGCTTCGTGCCAACAAAAAAATTAAAAAAAGCGGTTCGCGTCGCAAAATTTGCCAATAAAGTATAAAAGAAAGCCTCTGGGACCAGGGGTGAGAGATATTTTCTGTTTCATAAATCAAATGAAAGAAAAGAGTAGTGTATAGTTGTACTTTCTTGGCCGGTTTATAGCAATAGTCATAGTAGAAGAACGTTTTTTTTCGGCAAAAATGAATGCAATGAGTAGGTTTATCAAAGCCAGGCGGAGCGTCTCCTGGTGTTTCGACAGTTGTCATGGTCTCGTCCCATGACAGTTTGAGTCTTCCCTGTCTCCTTATGATTTATCAGCATTGTGTAATGGCACACTGATATCATATTTAAAAAGGTATCACATAAGCTGATGCTTTCGCTAAGCCGAAGGCGACAGAGTACCATTCTTGCAATTGTACAGGACGGATATAAATCCCTTGTTTGAAAGTATAAATAGCTGGTATATCATGCACGGGATTGATATCGTCATGCATTACCACAATTCAGACGATGCCTACTTGATGTCTGCATCAAATCCACAGTCTGTTTCCAGGTATTGTTATGTCTTATCTATCGAAAAAAACATCAAACAATGGCAATCAAACAATGGCAATTTACGGGGATGATAGTGGTAATGAAAGATTTCACGGTCTCCGTCAGAGATCACGTCAGCGATTTTGAATAAATTTGAGTTCGCCGTAGTCAACGGTGAACTCAAATTCATTCAAATCGCTCAAAACCCGCTTTTGAGGCAAAAGGACGACTATACACCAGAGGTAAGGTAATTCAACGTTTATTTATCATTGATTTATCATTTGATTTATTTCTCCGTAATTATTGTTTGCACGACCCCACCAGCGATGCTGATCTTTTTATCGTGTTGAAATAAAGTTATTACTTACTATATATGGCTATAGGCGAGGCAACCGTTAAATCTAGCACATTTACTATAAAATAACAATCGGCTACGGCAGACAGGTTGTGCGGGTCCCCTGTGGTAACATTCATGGAGGCTTGTCAGGAAGCTTTTAAAACTTCGATAATCTTGATCATGAAAGAGGATTTAGGCGGCATTTTTAAACTCCCCTGCCTTAAAATCTGATAAATCGTTTAAACATGCGATTAATTTCCTTCGCTATCTGGCACGAAGGATGCTTACTAAAGGAGGCGACAAGTTATAACAACGCTAAATGAACAAAAACCGCCGACAAAAAACTCGACCACATGATGGCAATATGCAGAAATCGGGTATCGATATAGTTCTAGAAAGCGCAAAGTTTTGCTAGTAAGATTTTTTCCACTAGCTGGTGAGATCACTAGCAATTCCTTCCAAATGTTTGAGAGGCATGGACTATTCTAACTCGTAAACGTTTGCTAGTAGATATTTTTCTTTCTCGCAGATTATCAAAGGCAGTCCCTTTTTGCGAGTTCGCGAGCGTTAATTTCGAGCACTGGTTCAAAGGCTCGAAAAAACAAAGCGATCTTTTTGTGACCTATCGTGAAAACTTTTATGTAAATGAAAGTACATACTAGTTTATCAACACTTTGACTCCTTACATTCTACGCTATTTTAAAATGGTTTTTAGCGTCAAATCATTTCAAGTGATTAAACGTCGTATCGCGATTCCGACGGAAAGGAAGTACTTTTCTTTACTTTAATAAGTATCACTCTTCAGAATATCTTAGCCCTTTTTAGATGTTATACTAAGCAGTTCCTGGTCACAGCCTTACAACGTTGCACAACGTTATAATTAACGATAAACCAAGTAAGCGAGAGAGCTAGGTACATTAACTGTTTATAAATCAAACGCGGTAAAATTTTGTCCCGTATCTATATATTTAATCGGATTGTCGACGTGTCTGACCATGAAATGAATTGTAGTTGATACCTGAAGAAAGGTTTTTTTGTTATTGTTTGCCAAAGTCTAAAAATATTAATTCACAGCGTTCATTTGCATTTCTGTATATCATGAACTGAGAAATAGGCGGCCATTAAGTGACCATAAAGCTTACTGCTTGAGCTGTTTTTGCCACCCCAGTCAATTGCAATAAGCCACGTGCTAAAAGGGAATTTTGACAGCGTGTTTATAAAGAGTTGAGAGCTCAGTGAAAGTTGGAAAACTTTATATGTTGGTATTCGGTATTTGTGGAGTCCTTGAATGTTGAAAGCAATTCAGCAAACTTAACCCGTTTCTATAACAGTCCCACATTTTCACAGTATGCATTCTACTCATAATTTAAAACTCGATCAAACAATTTTAGATAAATTAGATGGCCTGACACGTACTGAAATTAACCAGGAAGTGTTTGCCAAGCTTTAAGCAACAAATATTCAACTGGAGGAAAACTCGGAAAAGATTTGATGGGCTCACGTTCAGTTCCTTGAAACCACGACTTGACCGTGCTGCTAGAAAGCTAGGGAAGGGTGCAACCGCCCGCCCGCCCTCAAATGTACGTGTGTCGAATGCGTACGCTGATAAACTTGCAGAAACGTTTGACGTTCCTGTATCCTCTCGGTTTCCATGAAAAACGTGAAGTTGACTAAACAAGGTGTGTTTTTGGTTTCGGCAGCTTTTTCCCTTTATTTTCCTATTACATATAATTTGAACTCTTACTTTTATACGTTCATGTTACAGTGACGGATATACTAATACCGAATGGACTCCTGACTGATAATAATTACTCGGGCTTTCCAAAGGAAACGCCCGAGTTGAAATTTCGGCTTGGTTTTTTTTTTTCGTTCAGCCACAGTTTGCAAGTTTGTAAGTAATACGCATGCGCGACGATTTCACTCTGATGAGCACATGGCATGGTGTAATGGCGGACGAAGAAAAGTTTATGCGGTGGAAGATCAGCACAAATACTGTGTATAATACGTTCAAAACAGATACCAAGTATTCACACAGCGTTCGCGGTAGACCCACACTAAAAGATGAGGAGCGCTTTCGGAACGGACTGGTCCGCAAACCTTACGAGAGATCTCTTTATATGAGCGAACATTTATGAGTTAACCTTTCATCGAGAAACATGCTACATCCACTGAGCTATCTAATGTTAATCGAGAGAAGAATAAACTAAAATCTTTTCCGCTTACTGTATACATAAGTAATAACCTTGCACCTCCAGTATACCAAGACAAAAAAACAGTTTCAAGATAAACCCATAATTACAAATGTAACCCTGTGTTCCCGGCGGTCTTAAACTGACTAAATGTCCGGCAGTCAGAAAATTTTACCGAATTTTCACTGAAAGCTTCCTTTAAGCTTCTTGAGAGTATTAATTGTTTCTTTAGCAATGTCAAGTGACTCTAAAAATTACTTTGGTTTTTTAGTTGACGAAATATCCGAACGTGGGCATACTATAAAATCTCTCGACACTTAAAACAATTCGACTCAAACCGGATAGTGAAACATGCACTTCACGAATTCCGACTGAAAGCCTTCATTTAAACCTGTTGAAAGTATTTTATATTTCTTTAGAAATGTCAATCGATCCTTAAAATTATTTCGGTTTTACTTAAGACGAATTTATCGAGCTTGTGTCAGCTGTTGTGTATACCATCACATCGCTCAGTATCTGTGACATCAGACTGTCCGGAAGTCAGAAATATTCACCGAATTCCGACTGAAATCCTTTTTCAATCCTTGGATGCTTCTTTAGTAAGAAACATCAAATACTATCAATAGGTTTGAATAAGGATTTCAGTTGGAATTCGGTGAATATTTCTGACTGCCGGGCATTTAGCCTAAGTGGGACCGTAACCGGCAGTCTGATATCACAGATACTGAGCGATGTGATGGCATACATAAGCTCGGTAAATTCGTCTAAGTAAAACCGAAATAATTTTAAGGATCGCTTGACATTTCTAAAGAAATATAAAGTACTTTCAATAGACTTAAATGAGGCTTTCAGTCGGAATTCGTTAAGTGAATGTTTCACTATCCGGTTTGAGTCGAATTGTTCGAAGTGTCGAGAGATGTCGTTCCATTTTATAGGCCGAATCAACTATCGCCTCATAGAAATCGCGAGCGAATAATCTAATTGTTTTAGCAGAATTCTATCTGAAATTAACGCAAGTAACGGTTTAAAATGATTTTCCCACGCATTATTAAACTTTACCCTCAAACTAAGTTGCACGTATCGAACTGTCCTTGGCAAATTTGCAGTGACTTGGTATAGCTGTGGATGGCCGCCATGTACATGTTGTGCGACGTCGTCGTCGTCGCTAGGCGCGCCCGCCCGTGATCCATACCGCTAGCCATTTTGATCATAAGAAAAGAGCTGCATGGGTTCATGTTTCTATAATTATGGAGCTTCGCTTGACGAACCTTCGGGCCGCCGGAGCTCCGCTATTATATACTTACATTAGTTACAAAACTTACAATACTTGCGGTAACTACAAAGAAAAGAAAGCCATTACTACATTTAAATGTTTAATTGGCGCTTACAATGCAATACACACCTGTAACTAGACTGTGGTAAATAATATGATTGATTTCCACAGGATATATTCTATTTTACCCTACCCAAATTCGCAATTAGCAATCAGAAACCAAGTCTACTGTCCTGATATCCTACGATATCAAGTTACTGACCTGAACGCTAAATTTTGGGCTGAATTTGGGCACGGTGAATACCTAATCGTACATTTTTGGTACACTTCGGTGGCATATCAGGCTCGTTTGATCTCGCCAAAATACGAACCATGGCTCGACCAAACTTGCCTGATATGCCGCCGAAGAGTACCAAATAAGGTACGATTAGACATAATAATTAAATATTTAAGTAATTGCTGAGATAGAAGATTTTGCGAGTTGTTTATTAGATTGCAGAAAGTCAGTAAAGTACAAATTGAACTATGCGAAACCTTCTATTTTCAAGATAAAACTTAGTTTCTAGACAAAAACATCCCAATTACATTCACGTAGGTTTCAAACAAGCACAACTTGCAATAGGCCTTTTGCAACAGACAATCACATGGTACAAACTCCGCCATGCTGGAGAGCAAGCTCATTATTATTATTCCCGCAGTGCATGGGACATTAAAACGAAGGCCAGTCAAGCCTGACTGGTTGAGGTCTCTTTGTGTAGGCTTTTGTACATTATGCTTTTATTTCCCCACTAAAATGCTCCATTTTCCCACTAAAATGCTCAGTTTCCCCAAAAAATGTCACTAAAATGCTCGGTTAATGCTCATACATAGGGGTTTTTAAATTTTCAAGATTGTAACTTCTCAGCACAATTAACAGTTCAGAGTGCTTAATTAAAACGTTTACTTTGTAGAACATTGCAAGTGTATTAAACAACAACGCATGTAAAAGTCTTAAAACACCAGAAGATATTTCTCAAGATGATCTGTTGTTCTGTTAATCCTTTGTCCCCTGTCAGTGATACTTAAGCGAAGAGGTTTAGTTAAGTCTTCTTTTTTCGTTAAAAAATAGTTTTATTTCTATATTCGGTGGAAATAATATTAATTTTCCTGGAAAATGCCACTAAAATGCTCGAATAATGCTCAATGCTTTTGCCTCACTATAATGCTCGAAAAAAAGCCTATCTTTGTGCAGGATAAAGGCCCTGGCAAACGAGCACACATTGTTGCGGACACATTGTTGCCGACACAAATGTTTTCCCCGTTTGACCGTGCTCGCAACATTTGTTGCGGACACAAATTTTGTGTCCGGGACACAAAAAATGTTTCTGATTTTGTTCGGAAACATTTTGCCACGCCCTGGTTAAGGCTGCCCAATATTTTGTCCTTCTTAAAAATTCTGCAAGATGTTTTTTTAACCAGAAGCATATGCTCGATACTTTTTTTGGATTTGCACAACCCCCAATCAAAAATCAAATGGTCCACCTCTAAAAACGATTTCAAATTGACTCGTTTTTCTTTCGAGGTGCGTAAGAACTTGAAGCCGTTCCACATCAATAGAAATTGATAAATCGTCCCGGCCCGAACCCGTCAGGCACACAACTGAGATACTAACCTCGGCGGTCTTCTCGGTCAGCACTGTAAGTTACGGATGATGGGATCCTCCTTTTCCTCCTTCGATTTATGACCCGCGCACTTCGCACTCGGTAACTTACAATACGGACCTCGAACTCGGTTGGTAAGAGGTAGTTATTAGCTCAAGTTTCAGGAATTCTACTTAAAGGGGCTCAATCACGGCATCTAGAGTTATTTTGAACATCGAAAAAATAAACCGTTAAATTGAAGGAAACCTAAAAATAACACTTTATAAGATAGAAAAACATCAAGAGATAATAATAAACCATAAAGGAACAAGGATGGTTAAGGATGGAGAAGATTGACACGAAATTTGAAAAGTTTATCTAAGCTTTTCAATCGTGACTGAGCAAAGTAGAAATGTTGGCGTGAAGTCAGTCGGTATAAAAATAGACATTTGAGGAAAATGCACTTTAAGTCTCTTACAAGAAGGATTGAGCATTTGAAATCAAGCCACGAATAGCAGGGGGGCTCAGGTTGGATCTTGGGGGTGGGTGCAACGGTTGTTCTTTTTTTGTAAAAAGTTACTGCAGTTTTAGAAAATATTATTTTTCATAAGGGAAATGAATGAGCCTGTGATGGCAATTTGACAATGAGGCGAAACCTTTCACAACTTATCATACCAATCGAGTTGTGCATGCCTTTTCAAAGCTTTTTTTTCTAAAACGTTTCGTTTATATATATTAAAACTAATCCAAATTTTTGGTCACGTTCTTCTGGTAAACAGCCGTTGCTACGTGAAAAACGTCTAGAGGAAAATTAGCAAGATCATTTCAAAATGTTTTTGATAAGCGTTCAAGGGTCTAAATCTTGTATTTTCAAGAAAACTAATTTTTCATGAACATCACCGTATTTTAGGGTACCATACCACATTTTCTGCTGCCACAGATATACAATATCTCTTCATTAGCTCCCTCTATTAATTATTGGGACCTCCTCTATAGTCTCCCCTGCCCCCCAAAACACAAACAAACCTTTTATTGTTAGGAAAAAGTCTAGTTTGCCTCAACCCAAATTTATTTTTTAATTACTTGTGGAAATGTTGTGTAAAGGACAAAATTATCATAACTGAAAATTGAGACCCTTACCTCTGCCCACTTTAATAAAGGAAGCATTCCATTATGATAAAAATCAGTAACTAACAATAATTTATCATCCATGCAAATGACTGTACACAAACATATAAATCATGAATCAATCAATCAGACTACTGGCCATGGGTTTTGCAAGTGTAATGTGGAATCTCAACTAGAACAAATCAAACATAAGAGGTGTACAGAGTTACAGTAACATCACCATAACAAAAACTATTACAAACAACAACAAAATTTTATTAAAATTAGAAATACAAGAAATTACATTAGTTTCCCCCCGCAAATAGCTTATAAACTAATCGAGGCGGGAAGATCTGAAGACATTTGACAAATACAAGGATTGTCTGTAGATGGACTAAATAACAAAGAAAACACTACTATACAATAAATAGAAATAAAGTAACATAAAACAAACCAAGTACATTAAGATTACGAAGAGAAGCTAACCTAAAGTATTAAATAACTTAATAAGACGGGAGACTTCGACATAATCATCTTCAGACCGCAAGAAATTTAGTAATAATTCCTTTACCTTTTTACGAAAGGACGAACGTTTAAGTAGTTTGATCGAATAAGGAATAGAGTTCCAAATTTGGGCGCCGATTCTCGAGAAAAAAGCGTGCATTTTATCGGTTCTAGAGAATTTAACGTAGAACGAGTCGCTAGAGACAGATCTTGTTCTATTATATTCATTTTGTTAGTCGTTGAAAGATTATTTGTGTCCCTGCCATTATTTACTATTTTTTGTTAATTTTCAGACCAAAGTAGTGCTACATTCCTTGAAGGTAACCATAAGTGGGTAATTCAAATAGGAATGTTACTCTTGCAGTTCAATAAATAATACTGAAAAAGAAAACAGGACAGAGATCAAACCATCCTTAACAATAAAGGTTGATGTTCTTATCAACCACAAGAACTATCAGCCTGGATGGATGCAATGAACAAAATTGAAATGAATTAACAGGTTTTGCCTGTTTGACTGCTTCATGAAAATGATTCTCTCTTTCTAGCTTTTCTAGGATCTGCTCCCTAGTCATGTATCGGTTATTTGCACATGGGGGTAGAGGCTTATCCTTGGCTAACATCCTTCTGCTGATCTTTTTGTCAAGGCGTGTTTTCTCCTCTGAACATTTCTTACAACGCAGACCCGCAGAATTGGTCAGAACCTCGCACTGAATAGAAAATGCTCTTTCTTCTGAGATGTCACAATCTTCTGCAATAATATGGTGCTTGGCTATGCATTCTTCTGGAAAACTCAAAATCTGCATGAAAAACTATGGCAAACAAAACTCGAATCCAGAAATTTCGTCCACAGTACTGCCCTCTCTTTCAGTGCACAATCACCAACTTTACCATCAAGGGTACACATTACCTCTTTTGGCACTTCTCTTTCATGGTACCTGATCTTTGTTTCTATGCGATTTTTCTTCCTCTTTCTTAATGAAGCAAACCTCAGTTACGACCAGCTGGTTATTCAATCCGGGCGAAGCTGACAGATGTGTTGGTTTGATTTTACGACCGTTCCAGGTACCTGAAGCAATCTGCTTTGCATGGAAAATGAGGTTTTGCCATTCGTCCTATTGGACTGTCCATTTCTACTGTTGATTGCTGACTGACATGCTTCAGCTTTAGCCCTCTGTAGGCTCGAACTTGCCTTTTATTTACACGTATTCGGATAGACTTCCTAGCAAATACCTCTCCTAGGGCTCGTCTAATTAAAACTGGAGTAATTTCACCATCTTCACTGATAGGGCTATTCTCGTTTTCGGAGGAAGCGTGCGAGAATACATCATTGACGGTTTGTGATGAAACTATCATCAGCAGTTTCGTAATTCAAGAGGATCCTACAATAAGGATATATTGGAAAACAGCATCGGATTAGAAACAGAAGAGTACAGAAGAATACCGATCAACTCGCCTATGTGCAAAACTCGTCTACAACTTGTCAGCTCGCCTACATAGGTGAGTTTGCTTCCTGACATAGTATACCTGCCAACTTTTTTTCAGTTAAATGCATGAGATTTTTCGTCTCCACAGAACCTAAATTTCCAAAGATTTACCGACGGCTTCCGAAGATTGCCAAAGTTTTCGAAAGACTACCGAAGATTGCTGAAGATGTCCGACGACTTTCCGAAGATTTCGACATCTGAAGATAACCGAAGGTGAAGATTTTTGACAACTTCAAAACAGGGTGCGCCAACAATTTCCAAAGGCTTTCAAACCAATCTTGAGCATTACTAAAGAGTTCCAAAGATGTTCTGATGATTGCTCGATCGTTTTTAAGCAATTACTTTCGCTATTGTCAGTTAGGCGTGAGAAATGGGTCTCAATGCATGAGATCTTAATTTAGATCCGCAGGTGTGAGACTCACGCCGTATGCGTGAGAGTTGGCAGGTATAACGTAGGCGAGTTCACTGAAGTAATGTATGCCTTTCTATAACTTTATGTTATCATTTTGTGAACAATGTTTGCACTATGTTTTCTTGGTCAAGTGAATGTCATCTTGGCATTCTTTACAACGTTCATGAATTTCGTCAATTGGTTTAAGGAAAATGATTTTATTTCAGCGTAACGCTACACAATAGCGAAGCGCGCGAGTGACGTCATGACTCAGACAAGACTCAGACAAACAAACTGGAATGGTGGATGATTTTGAAGATTTCTTTAAGAGCAAAAGCTGGTGTTCCTAAAACACTTCTGAGACAAAATTTCGCTTACATTCCCTGTATTTCCCTCAAAACAAGCTTACGTCGGCTGAGTCTCGCGGGGAATTCAGTGATTTGCATTCTATTTTTAGACTTCGCGCGCTTTGCTATTGACGAGCAATAGTTCTGTCACGCAATGCAAAAGCTTGGAATTCAAACATGGTCTATTACAAAAAGTACCCTGTGGAGCTAAATCACTGTTTTTATGTCAAGTTCCTATAGGGTCTTTTATCTGATGAAACTAAAACCTTAGAAGGAAAGGTAATATTTCATTTTGGAATGTGATTACGTCACATTAAAACCAAGAATTAAGGTCATCATTGCGGCGTGGAAAAGGAAACTACTAGTTGAAGTTGTTGAGGATTAAATTTAGCAGCCATAACATACGGCCCGAAAAATTGACCAATCACAGAGGGTGTACTAACTGAGCAGTTGACAAAACCCTAGTGGAATGAAATGAACAAGAGACTACAGCCCCTTTTATATAGCAGTGCTCAATTTCACGCAGTTTCTTATTCTTTGCTGAGGATACATATCATTGAGGTCTTCAAACAATGAAAAAGTCTCACCTTCTTTGCTAAGTGCCATTCCGTGCAAGTGAGATTAACAGGTTTGTATTCGTATAATTATTAAGGGTCTTCAAACAATATCCTATTGATGTCTCACCATCTTTGTAAGTGCCGCGCAAAGGAATGCGAGTGTGAATTAAAAGAATGATCGAGTCGTGCTTAAACAACACGTCACAACTCCAGTTCTCATGGCGACAACGCTTATACCGTTATTAGGTCTATTGCGAGCAGAGCAAACACATTTTACACACATTTTACACATGTATGAGGAACAACAAACTCGCCTATGATGGTGATCAGATTCCCCTACGTAGGCGAGTTCACTAGTAGGCGTAGGCGAGTTGACGTAGGCGAGTTTGCACGTTGGCGAGTTTCACCGGATACCGTACAGAAGACCTTCGGCTTATAAAGATTCGAACTCAGGTCTCAAAAAATATATACTCACCAAGCTTTAACTGCAGCGTACAAAGACATAGAAATTCGATTACTCTTCTTTGAAGATCTCAAGATATTGTGGTCATCGAGAGACCTTTTTAAACTCTTCGACAACGACATTTTTTAAAGAGAATATTTTCGTGCAACCACATTCCCAGGGTCTTGGGTCCGTCCGTGCACAGGTTTCCCAAGCTATAAATAGGTGGTGTATGCGACAGCTTGTGTATATAGAGAATTGTATGGGAAAATCACCGATCGTAAAAAAATTGTGTAAATAACTATCTCATTTGAAATAAAGTTTTCCTACCTCAAATGTGTCGCGAGCTTGTCTCTTGTGCCGATTTTGGAGCCATTCTGACGCCGTTTAGTGAAGTTATTAGAAACTGTTCAGGGCCGTAGCCAGAAAATATAATTTCTGACGTTTTTGAGGGACGAATTAGTCGGAAAATATTATTCTGACGGCACGTTGGAGAGACTCGCGGTGCATCTCGGATTACTTTAGGACTATTTAAGGTTTTGGCGGGAGATTTAAGTCATTCTAGGTCGGTCAGTCGGAGTGTTCGCCCGCTTTATTTAGGATTACGTTTCCGTTTTGAATCAACTCGTATATTGTAGGATGCCCTTTCCTCGGGGTCTCGTGCTGCTGCATTAGATGAGGAATACGTTTCCACATATTTTTTTGGCCACATCTAAAGGGTGGTTTTTTAGTGGTTTTTCGTATCTGGCGTAGCACATTTTCTGAATTTTTGAATTCTTTTATAGTTACCTTTGTGAGGAACACATAATTATGAATAATTCAATAGATATTAGGCTACGCCAGATACGAAAAACACTAAAAAACCACCCTTTAGATGTGGCCAAAAAATATGTGGAAACGTATTCCTCATCTAATGCAGCAGCACGAGACCCGAGGAAAGGGCATCCTACAATATACGAGTTGATTCAAAACGGAAACGTAATCCTAAATAAAGCGGGCGAACACTCCGACTGACCGACCTAGAATGACTTAAATCTCCCGCCAAACCTTAAATAGTCCTAAAGTAATCCGAGATGCACCGCGAGTCTCTCCAACGTGCCGTCAGAATAATATTTTCCGACTAATTCGTCCCTCAAACGTCGAGAAATTATATTTTCTGGCTACGGGCCCTGAACAGTTTCTAATAACTTCACTAAACGGCGTCAGAATGGCTCCAAAATCGGCACAAGAGACAAGCTCGCGACACATTTGAGGTAGGAAAACTTTATTTCAAATGAGATAGTTATTTACACAATTTTTTACGATCGGTGATTTTCCCATACAATTCTCTATATACACAAGCTGTCGCATACACCACCTATTTATAGCTTGGGAAACCTGTGCACGGACGGACCCAAGACCCTGGGAATGTGGTTGCACGAAAATATTCTCTTTAAAAAATGTCGTTGTCGAAGAGTTTAAAAAGGTCTCTCGATGACCACAATATCTTGAGATCTTCAAAGAAGAGTAATCGAATTTCTATGTCTTTGTACGCTGCAGTTAAAGCTTGGTGAGTATATATTTTTTGAGACCTGAGTTCGAATCTTTATAAGCCGAAGGTCTTCTGTACGGTATCCGGTGAAACTCGCCAACGTGCAAACTCGCCTACGTCAACTCGCCTACGCCTACTAGTGAACTCGCCTACGTAGGGGAATCTGATCACCATCATAGGCGAGTTTGTTGTTCCTCATACATGTGGTAAAATGTGTGTAAAATGTGTTTGCTCTGCTCGCAATAGACCTAATAACGGTATAAGCGTTGTCGCCATGAGAACTGGAGTTGTGACGTGTTGTGTTAAGCACGACTCGATCATTCTTTTAATTCACACTCGCATTCCTTTGCGCGGCACTTACAAAGATGGTGAGACATCAATAGGATATTGTTTGAAGACCCTTAATAATTATACGAATACAAACCTGTTAATCTCACTTGCACGGAATGGCACTTAGCAAAGAAGGTGAGACTTTTTCATTGTTTGAAGACCTCAATGATATGTATCCTCAGCAAAGAATAAGAAACTGCGTGAAATTGAGCACTGCTATATAAAAGGGGCTGTAGTCTCTTGTTCATTTCATTCCACTAGGGTTTTGTCAACTGCTCAGTTAGTACACCCTCTGTGATTGGTCAATTTTTCGGGCCGTATGTTATGGCTGCTAAATTTAATCCTCAACAACTTCAACTAGTAGTTTCCTTTTCCACGCCGCAATGATGACCTTAATTCTTGGTTTTAATGTGACGTAATCACATTCCAAAATGAAATATTACCTTTCCTTCTAAGGTTTTAGTTTCATCAGATAAAAGACCCTATAGGAACTTGACATAAAAACAGTGATTTAGCTCCACAGGGTACTTTTTGTAATAGACCATGTTTGAATTCCAAGCTTTTGCATTGCGTGACAGAACTATTGCTCGTCAATAGCAAAGCGCGCGAAGTCTAAAAATAGAATGCAAATCACTGAATTCCCCGCGAGACTCAGCCGACGTAAGCTTGTTTTGAGGGAAATACAGGGAATGTAAGCGAAATTTTGTCTCAGAAGTGTTTTAGGAACACCAGCTTTTGCTCTTAAAGAAATCTTCAAAATCATCCACCATTCCAGTTTGTTTGTCTGAGTCTTGTCTGAGTCATGACGTCACTCGCGCGCTTCGCTATTGTGTAGCGTTACGCTGAAATAAAATCATTTTCCTTAAACCAATTGACGAAATTCATGAACGTTGTAAAGAATGCCAAGATGACATTCACTTGACCAAGAAAACATAGTGCAAACATTGTTCACAAAATGATAACATAAAGTTATAGAAAGGCATACATTACTTCAGTGAACTCGCCTACGTTATACCTGCCAACTCTCACGCATACGGCGTGAGTCTCACACCTGCGGATCTAAATTAAGATCTCATGCATTGAGACCCATTTCTCACGCCTAACTGACAATAGCGAAAGTAATTGCTTAAAAACGATCGAGCAATCATCAGAACATCTTTGGAACTCTTTAGTAATGCTCAAGATTGGTTTGAAAGCCTTTGGAAATTGTTGGCGCACCCTGTTTTGAAGTTGTCAAAAATCTTCACCTTCGGTTATCTTCAGATGTCGAAATCTTCGGAAAGTCGTCGGACATCTTCAGCAATCTTCGGTAGTCTTTCGAAAACTTTGGCAATCTTCGGAAGCCGTCGGTAAATCTTTGGAAATTTAGGTTCTGTGGAGACGAAAAATCTCATGCATTTAACTGAAAAAAAGTTGGCAGGTATACTATGTCAGGAAGCAAACTCACCTATGTAGGCGAGCTGACAAGTTGTAGACGAGTTTTGCACATAGGCGAGTTGATCGGTATTCTTCTGTACTCTTCTGTTTCTAATCCGATGCTGTTTTCCAATATATCCTTATTGTAGGATCCTCTTGAATTACGAAACTGCTGATGATAGTTTCATCACAAACCGTCAATGATGTATTCTCGCACGCTTCCTCCGAAAACGAGAATAGCCCTATCAGTGAAGATGGTGAAATTACTCCAGTTTTAATTAGACGAGCCCTAGGAGAGGTATTTGCTAGGAAGTCTATCCGAATACGTGTAAATAAAAGGCAAGTTCGAGCCTACAGAGGGCTAAAGCTGAAGCATGTCAGTCAGCAATCAACAGTAGAAATGGACAGTCCAATAGGACGAATGGCAAAACCTCATTTTCCATGCAAAGCAGATTGCTTCAGGTACCTGGAACGGTCGTAAAATCAAACCAACACATCTGTCAGCTTCGCCCGGATTGAATAACCAGCTGGTCGTAACTGAGGTTTGCTTCATTAAGAAAGAGGAAGAAAAATCGCATAGAAACAAAGATCAGGTACCATGAAAGAGAAGTGCCAAAAGAGGTAATGTGTACCCTTGATGGTAAAGTTGGTGATTGTGCACTGAAAGAGAGGGCAGTACTGTGGACGAAATTTCTGGATTCGAGTTTTGTTTGCCATAGTTTTCATGCAGATTTTGAGTTTCCAGAAGAATGCATAGCCAAGCACCATATTATTGCAGAAGATTGTGACATCTCAGAAGAAAGAGCATTTTCTATTCAGTGCGAGGTTCTGACCAATTCTGCGGGTCTGCGTTGTAAGAAATGTTCAGAGGAGAAAACACGCCTTGACAAAAAGATCAGCAGAAGGATGTTAGCCAAGGATAAGCCTCTACCCCCATGTGCAAATAACCGATACATGACTAGGGAGGCAGATCCTAGAAAAGCTAGAAAGAGAGAATCATTTTCATGAAGCAGTCAAACAGGCAAAACCTGTTAATTCATTTCAATTTTGTTCATTGCATCCATCCAGGCTGATAGTTCTTGTGGTTGATAAGAACATCAACCTTTATTGTTAAGGATGGTTTGATCTCTGTCCTGTTTTCTTTTTCAGTATTATTTATTGAACTGCAAGAGTAACATTCCTATTTGAATTACCCACTTATGGTTACCTTCAAGGAATGTAGCACTACTTTGGTCTGAAAATTAACAAAAAATAGTAAATAATGGCAGGGACACAAATAATCTTTCAACGACTAACAAAATGAATATAATAGAACAAGATCTGTCTCTAGCGACTCGTTCTACGTTAAATTCTCTAGAACCGATAAAATGCACGCTTTTTTCTCGAGAATCGGCGCCCAAATTTGGAACTCTATTCCTTATTCGATCAAACTACTTAAACGTTCGTCCTTTCGTAAAAAGGTAAAGGAATTATTACTAAATTTCTTGCGGTCTGAAGATGATTATGTCGAAGTCTCCCGTCTTATTAAGTTATTTAATACTTTAGGTTAGCTTCTCTTCGTAATCTTAATGTACTTGGTTTGTTTTATGTTACTTTATTTCTATTTATTGTATAGTAGTGTTTTCTTTGTTATTTAGTCCATCTACAGACAATCCTTGTATTTGTCAAATGTCTTCAGATCTTCCCGCCTCGATTAGTTTATAAGCTATTTGCGGGGGGAAACTAATGTAATTTCTTGTATTTCTAATTTTAATAAAATTTTGTTGTTGTTTGTAATAGTTTTTGTTATGGTGATGTTACTGTAACTCTGTACACCTCTTATGTTTGATTTGTTCTAGTTGAGATTCCACATTACACTTGCAAAACCCATGGCCAGTAGTCTGATTGATTGATTCATGATTTATATGTTTGTGTACAGTCATTTGCATGGATGATAAATTATTGTTAGTTACTGATTTTTATCATAATGGAATGCTTCCTTTATTAAAGTGGGCAGAGGTAAGGGTCTCAATTTTCAGTTATGATAATTTTGTCCTTTACACAACATTTCCACAAGTAATTAAAAAATAAATTTGGGTTGAGGCAAACTAGACTTTTTCCTAACAATAAAAGGTTTGTTTGTGTTTTGGGGGGCAGGGGAGACTATAGAGGAGGTCCCAATAATTAATAGAGGGAGCTAATGAAGAGATATTGTATATCTGTGGCAGCAGAAAATGTGGTATGGTACCCTAAAATACGGTGATGTTCATGAAAAATTAGTTTCTTGAAAATACAAGATTTAGACCCTTGAACGCTTATCAAAAACATTTTGAAATGATCTTGCTAATTTTCCTCTAGACGTTTTTCACGTAGCAACGGCTGTTTACCAGAAGAACGTGACCAAAAATTTGGATTAGTTTTAATATATATAAACGAAACGTTTTAGAAAAAAAGCTTTGAAAAGGCATGCACAACTCGATTGGTATGATAAGTTGTGAAAGGTTTCGCCTCATTGTCAAATTGCCATCACAGGCTCATTCATTTCCCTTATGAAAAATAATATTTTCTAAAACTGCAGTAACTTTTTACAAAAAAAGAACAACCGTTGCACCCACCCCCAAGATCCAACCTGAGCCCCCTGCTATTCGTGGCTTGATTTCAAATGCTCAATCCTTCTTGTAAGAGACTTAAAGTGCATTTTCCTCAAATGTCTATTTTTATACCGACTGACTTCACGCCAACATTTCTACTTTGCTCAGTCACGATTGAAAAGCTTAGATAAACTTTTCAAATTTCGTGTCAATCTTCTCCATCCTTAACCATCCTTGTTCCTTTATGGTTTATTATTATCTCTTTGATGTTTTTCTATCTTATAAAGTGTTATTTTTAGGTTTCCTTCAATTTAACGGTTTATTTTTTCGATGTTCAAAATAACTCTAGATGCCGTGATTGAGCCCCTTTAAGTAGAATTCCTGAAACTTGAGCTAATAACTACCTCTTACCAACCGAGTTCGAGGTCCGTATTGTAAGTTACCGAGTGCGAAGTGCGCGGGTCATAAATCGAAGGAGGAAAAGGAGGATCCCATCATCCGTAACTTACAGTGCTGACCGAGAAGACCGCCGAGGTTAGTATCTCAGTTGTGTGCCTGACGGGTTCGGGCCGGGACGATTTATCAATTTCTATTGATGTGGAACGGCTTCAAGTTCTTACGCACCTCGAAAGAAAAACGAGTCAATTTGAAATCGTTTTTAGAGGTGGACCATTTGATTTTTGATTGGGGGTTGTGCAAATCCAAAAAAAGTATCGAGCATATGCTTCTGGTTAAAAAAAACATCTTGCAGAATTTTTAAGAAGGACAAAATATTGGGCAGCCTTAACCAGGGCGTGGCAAAATGTTTCCGAACAAAATCAGAAACATTTTTTGTGTCCCGGACACAAAATTTGTGTCCGCAACAAATGTTGCGAGCACGGTCAAACGGGGAAAACATTTGTGTCGGCAACAATGTGTCCGCAACAATGTGTGCTCGTTTGCCAGGGCCTTTATCCTGCACAAAGATAGGCTTTTTTTCGAGCATTATAGTGAGGCAAAAGCATTGAGCATTATTCGAGCATTTTAGTGGCATTTTCCAGGAAAATTAATATTATTTCCACCGAATATAGAAATAAAACTATTTTTTAACGAAAAAAGAAGACTTAACTAAACCTCTTCGCTTAAGTATCACTGACAGGGGACAAAGGATTAACAGAACAACAGATCATCTTGAGAAATATCTTCTGGTGTTTTAAGACTTTTACATGCGTTGTTGTTTAATACACTTGCAATGTTCTACAAAGTAAACGTTTTAATTAAGCACTCTGAACTGTTAATTGTGCTGAGAAGTTACAATCTTGAAAATTTAAAAACCCCTATGTATGAGCATTAACCGAGCATTTTAGTGACATTTTTTGGGGAAACTGAGCATTTTAGTGGGAAAATGGAGCATTTTAGTGGGGAAATAAAAGCATAATGTACAAAAGCCTACACAAAGAGACCTCAACCAGTCAGGCTTGACTGGCCTTCGTTTTAATGTCCCATGCACTGCGGGAATAATAATAATGAGCTTGCTCTCCAGCATGGCGGAGTTTGTACCATGTGATTGTCTGTTGCAAAAGGCCTATTGCAAGTTGTGCTTGTTTGAAACCTACGTGAATGTAATTGGGATGTTTTTGTCTAGAAACTAAGTTTTATCTTGAAAATAGAAGGTTTCGCATAGTTCAATTTGTACTTTACTGACTTTCTGCAATCTAATAAACAACTCGCAAAATCTTCTATCTCAGCAATTACTTAAATATTTAATTATTATGTCTAATCGTACCTTATTTGGTACTCTTCGGCGGCATATCAGGCAAGTTTGGTCGAGCCATGGTTCGTATTTTGGCGAGATCAAACGAGCCTGATATGCCACCGAAGTGTACCAAAAATGTACGATTAGGTATTCACCGTGCCCAAATTCAGCCCAAAATTTAGCGTTCAGGTCAGTAACTTGATATCGTAGGATATCAGGACAGTAGACTTGGTTTCTGATTGCTAATTGCGAATTTGGGTAGGGTAAAATAGAATATATCCTGTGGAAATCAATCATATTATTTACCACAGTCTAGTTACAGGTGTGTATTGCATTGTAAGCGCCAATTAAACATTTAAATGTAGTAATGGCTTTCTTTTCTTTGTAGTTACCGCAAGTATTGTAAGTTTTGTAACTAATGTAAGTATATAATAGCGGAGCTCCGGCGGCCCGAAGGTTCGTCAAGCGAAGCTCCATAATTATAGAAACATGAACCCATGCAGCTCTTTTCTTATGATCAAAATGGCTAGCGGTATGGATCACGGGCGGGCGCGCCTAGCGACGACGACGACGTCGCACAACATGTACATGGCGGCCATCCACAGCTATACCAAGTCACTGCAAATTTGCCAAGGACAGTTCGATACGTGCAACTTAGTTTGAGGGTAAAGTTTAATAATGCGTGGGAAAATCATTTTAAACCGTTACTTGCGTTAATTTCAGATAGAATTCTGCTAAAACAATTAGATTATTCGCTCGCGATTTCTATGAGGCGATAGTTGATTCGGCCTATAAAATGGAACGACATCTCTCGACACTTCGAACAATTCGACTCAAACCGGATAGTGAAACATTCACTTAACGAATTCCGACTGAAAGCCTCATTTAAGTCTATTGAAAGTACTTTATATTTCTTTAGAAATGTCAAGCGATCCTTAAAATTATTTCGGTTTTACTTAGACGAATTTACCGAGCTTATGTATGCCATCACATCGCTCAGTATCTGTGATATCAGACTGCCGGTTACGGTCCCACTTAGGCTAAATGCCCGGCAGTCAGAAATATTCACCGAATTCCAACTGAAATCCTTATTCAAACCTATTGATAGTATTTGATGTTTCTTACTAAAGAAGCATCCAAGGATTGAAAAAGGATTTCAGTCGGAATTCGGTGAATATTTCTGACTTCCGGACAGTCTGATGTCACAGATACTGAGCGATGTGATGGTATACACAACAGCTGACACAAGCTCGATAAATTCGTCTTAAGTAAAACCGAAATAATTTTAAGGATCGATTGACATTTCTAAAGAAATATAAAATACTTTCAACAGGTTTAAATGAAGGCTTTCAGTCGGAATTCGTGAAGTGCATGTTTCACTATCCGGTTTGAGTCGAATTGTTTTAAGTGTCGAGAGATTTTATAGTATGCCCACGTTCGGATATTTCGTCAACTAAAAAACCAAAGTAATTTTTAGAGTCACTTGACATTGCTAAAGAAACAATTAATACTCTCAAGAAGCTTAAAGGAAGCTTTCAGTGAAAATTCGGTAAAATTTTCTGACTGCCGGACATTTAGTCAGTTTAAGACCGCCGGGAACACAGGGTTACATTTGTAATTATGGGTTTATCTTGAAACTGTTTTTTTGTCTTGGTATACTGGAGGTGCAAGGTTATTACTTATGTATACAGTAAGCGGAAAAGATTTTAGTTTATTCTTCTCTCGATTAACATTAGATAGCTCAGTGGATGTAGCATGTTTCTCGATGAAAGGTTAACTCATAAATGTTCGCTCATATAAAGAGATCTCTCGTAAGGTTTGCGGACCAGTCCGTTCCGAAAGCGCTCCTCATCTTTTAGTGTGGGTCTACCGCGAACGCTGTGTGAATACTTGGTATCTGTTTTGAACGTATTATACACAGTATTTGTGCTGATCTTCCACCGCATAAACTTTTCTTCGTCCGCCATTACACCATGCCATGTGCTCATCAGAGTGAAATCGTCGCGCATGCGTATTACTTACAAACTTGCAAACTGTGGCTGAACGAAAAAAAAAAACCAAGCCGAAATTTCAACTCGGGCGTTTCCTTTGGAAAGCCCGAGTAATTATTATCAGTCAGGAGTCCATTCGGTATTAGTATATCCGTCACTGTAACATGAACGTATAAAAGTAAGAGTTCAAATTATATGTAATAGGAAAATAAAGGGAAAAAGCTGCCGAAACCAAAAACACACCTTGTTTAGTCAACTTCACGTTTTTCATGGAAACCGAGAGGATACAGGAACGTCAAACGTTTCTGCAAGTTTATCAGCGTACGCATTCGACACACGTACATTTGAGGGCGGGCGGGCGGTTGCACCCTTCCCTAGCTTTCTAGCAGCACGGTCAAGTCGTGGTTTCAAGGAACTGAACGTGAGCCCATCAAATCTTTTCCGAGTTTTCCTCCAGTTGAATATTTGTTGCTTAAAGCTTGGCAAACACTTCCTGGTTAATTTCAGTACGTGTCAGGCCATCTAATTTATCTAAAATTGTTTGATCGAGTTTTAAATTATGAGTAGAATGCATACTGTGAAAATGTGGGACTGTTATAGAAACGGGTTAAGTTTGCTGAATTGCTTTCAACATTCAAGGACTCCACAAATACCGAATACCAACATATAAAGTTTTCCAACTTTCACTGAGCTCTCAACTCTTTATAAACACGCTGTCAAAATTCCCTTTTAGCACGTGGCTTATTGCAATTGACTGGGGTGGCAAAAACAGCTCAAGCAGTAAGCTTTATGGTCACTTAATGGCCGCCTATTTCTCAGTTCATGATATACAGAAATGCAAATGAACGCTGTGAATTAATATTTTTAGACTTTGGCAAACAATAACAAAAAAACCTTTCTTCAGGTATCAACTACAATTCATTTCATGGTCAGACACGTCGACAATCCGATTAAATATATAGATACGGGACAAAATTTTACCGCGTTTGATTTATAAACAGTTAATGTACCTAGCTCTCTCGCTTACTTGGTTTATCGTTAATTATAACGTTGTGCAACGTTGTAAGGCTGTGACCAGGAACTGCTTAGTATAACATCTAAAAAGGGCTAAGATATTCTGAAGAGTGATACTTATTAAAGTAAAGAAAAGTACTTCCTTTCCGTCGGAATCGCGATACGACGTTTAATCACTTGAAATGATTTGACGCTAAAACCATTTTAAAATAGCGTAGAATGTAAGGAGTCAAAGTGTTGATAAACTAGTATGTACTTTCATTTACATAAAAGTTTTCACGATAGGTCACAAAAAGATCGCTTTGTTTTTTCGAGCCTTTGAACCAGTGCTCGAAATTAACGCTCGCGAACTCGCAAAAAGGGACTGCCTTTGATAATCTGCGAGAAAGAAAAATATCTACTAGCAAACGTTTACGAGTTAGAATAGTCCATGCCTCTCAAACATTTGGAAGGAATTGCTAGTGATCTCACCAGCTAGTGGAAAAAATCTTACTAGCAAAACTTTGCGCTTTCTAGAACTATATCGATACCCGATTTCTGCATATTGCCATCATGTGGTCGAGTTTTTTGTCGGCGGTTTTTGTTCATTTAGCGTTGTTATAACTTGTCGCCTCCTTTAGTAAGCATCCTTCGTGCCAGATAGCGAAGGAAATTAATCGCATGTTTAAACGATTTATCAGATTTTAAGGCAGGGGAGTTTAAAAATGCCGCCTAAATCCTCTTTCATGATCAAGATTATCGAAGTTTTAAAAGCTTCCTGACAAGCCTCCATGAATGTTACCACAGGGGACCCGCACAACCTGTCTGCCGTAGCCGATTGTTATTTTATAGTAAATGTGCTAGATTTAACGGTTGCCTCGCCTATAGCCATATATAGTAAGTAATAACTTTATTTCAACACGATAAAAAGATCAGCATCGCTGGTGGGGTCGTGCAAACAATAATTACGGAGAAATAAATCAAATGATAAATCAATGATAAATAAACGTTGAATT
Source organism: Platygyra sinensis (assembly GCA_019787425.1). NCBI lineage: Eukaryota > Metazoa > Cnidaria > Anthozoa > Scleractinia > Merulinidae > Platygyra > Platygyra sinensis. The sequence goes on along the minus strand of JAHPZR010042999.1, from coordinate 4,950 downwards.
ACCTTACCTCTGGTGTATAGTCGTCCTTTTGCCTCAAAAGCGGGTTTTGAGCGATTTGAATGAATTTGAGTTCACCGTTGACTACGGCGAACTCAAATTTATTCAAAATCGCTGACGTGATCTCTGACGGAGACCGTGAAATCTTTCATTACCACTATCATCCCCGTAAATTGCCATTGTTTGATTGCCATTGTTTGATTGTTTTTTTCGATAGATAAGACATAACAATACCTGGAAACAGACTGTGGATTTGATGCAGACATCAAGTAGGCATCGTCTGAATTGTGGTAATGCAGAGATATCAATCCCGTTCATGATATACCAGCTATTTATACTTTCAAACAAGTGAATTTTATCCGTCCTGTACAATTGCAAGAATGTACTCGTCGCTTCGGCTTAGCGAAAGCATCAGCTTATGTGAATCAGTGTGCCATTACACAATGATGATAATCATAAGGAGAAGGTGAAGACTCAAAACTCAGGACGAGACCATAACAACATGTCGAAACACAGAGACGCTCGCTGGCTTTGTAACCTACTCAATTGCATCAATTTTGCCGAAAAAAAACGTCTACTATGACTATTGATATAAACCGGCCAAGAAAGTAAAACTATACACTACTCTTTTCTTTCATTTGATTTATGAACAGAAATATCTCTACCCTGGTCCCAGAGGCTTTCTTTTATCCTTTATTGGCAAATTTTGCGACGCGAACCGCTTTTTTTAATTTTTTTGTTGGCACGAAGCGCTGAGAGCTCGCCCGGCGCTTCGATCAGCGCTTCGAGTGGTAAATTTCCAAACAAAAAAGATAATATTCAAAGAAAGCCTCTGGGACCAGGGTAAAATATATCTTGATGTCAGAAATGATAAGTAAATGCATATATTAATGAATGTTATAGATGATAAAGATAATACATCGATTCACTAGTGACGTTGATAGACTAATGAAGCTAGGGCTAAAAATGGCCGATAAACTGCTACCAAAAGTCCTCTAGCTCTAGGGCGGTAGCCCATGACCTTAACTTAAGAAGTTTATTGAATTGCTAGAGGAGTGGCAGTTCTTGACCAAGAATTGTAGAAAATAATGAATCGATCCCTTTTTGTAAATTGTTAATATGTGGTATTATTAGCTAACATGCCACGATTGATCTCAATTTTTCCGCACACCGAACCGTAACCGGGAAAGTATTTATGTCAGAGAGTCTTTATTTAAAAATCCGTGTTTGAAACCGGATCCGCCAAATAATGCGAACTAAATCATCGGAGACTGAAACGGCGGTAAAACAATGAAAGGCGAAAACTTAGTTTAGTCTATATCGGCCTGTTATATTTACTATAAACATACAATAATTGTTTCTCTTTGTTTATCTTATTCGTAGTGGAACTGCCCAAATGGAACAACATACCTTGTTTAAGTCACTTCACTTTTTTCGTGGGAAATCAGGTTCACGGGTCAAGCGGCTCCGGGAAGCTTCATCAGCGCGCATTCGTCACCGCATGAGGCGCGGGCGGCGCCTTTTCCCTTTTTCAGCTTGTGCAATTTTGAACGTGACCACATGTAAACGTGAGACTCGAAATAAACTGGTTTTAAAAATTAACAGTTTCTCGTTTCCTCATAATTGAAAAAAAACTCCGGCTAGTTTTATTTTCTCGATGTGTGACATCAGGCCCCAGCGTTGAACTGACAGTGTTTTTAAGCCCGGGGTTAGGGTTTAATCGCCGGGTTGGACGTATTGATAATGTTATGGTTCCTTTTATAGAAAAACGGGGCTGGGTCCATTATGTGGCTGTCAAAACGTTTACTAAGATGTTTAGTCTCACTTGGTTAATTAATAGCTTGAAGAAGATTCAAAAAAAAGGAATGACTGTTCAACCACGGACGAATGAGGCACCTTATGATATCGTCTTCATTGGTCTTCATTGGCTTTTTCAGATTCAAAACCGAAGGCTACAACTTTGTAAAAAATACGCCTACGACAAATGCGTTTACTTCTTCCAGCGTGTGCAGGGCAATCGGATTGCTGACTCATGCTTTGGATGCGTGATTTTCTATTTTTTATTTATTTATTTATTTTTATTTATTTATGTTATTTTGGCCACACCACAAATCTAGTCAAAACAATACTAAAAAAAAAATAGGAAGGAATAGATTTAACAATGGTGAGGAGCCCCAAAGGTCTATTAAATTTAACTGAAGGAGGATTCAGAGAGCGTTTTTTTTTCAAATTTTTCAAGGCGCGCGGGAAAGACGAAAGGCTGGGGGTGTGTTAAAACTGGACACTGACGAGGATTCAAGCTAGTCACACAGACACCTTATTGCTTTTCCGCATTTACAAACATCTGCACCCTTGCCTCTTTTCTGTTCAAGTCTATCTCTCCCTTTCCGCATAGCAAAATATAAACATTGCACATGAACATTACAACCAGCACTCGGCTGTTTGTAGAACTTCGGTTATATTGTACCGGTGGTTATCAAGTTGCATGACTGATCACTCCATCACTTCAAATAAACCACTCTGACAACGGAAACAAATAGTGTGAGAGCGTTTCTAGTAAAGGAGGTAATTAACGAGAATTTCGCAGCGTGGATTTTTGACTACTAAAAGGAAACTAATGATATTTTACAACATCTCTTTACATTTTGTGATTCGTCGCGGTAGCCTTTGTTACGGTGATAACAGAACCGTGAGGTGTAAATAGATGTTGTACAGTAATCATAGTTTTCTTTTAGTATTCAAAAATCCACGGTCGAAATTCTCGTTATTACGCCTCTTACTAGAAACGCTCGTCACACTATTTAGTTTTCCGTTTGTTAGAAGGTGGTTTATTTGAAGTGATTGGTAGTGCATCCAGTCGGATGAACTTGATAACCACCGGTACAATATAACCGAAGTTCTACAACAGCCGAGTGGCTGTTTGTATGTTCATGTCAAGGTTATATATTTTGCTATGCGAAAGGGAGAGAATATGACTTGAACCGGAAAGAACGGAAGGGTGGCAGACTAGTTTGTAAATGCGAAGGCAATTAAGTTGTCTTGTGAACTAACTTGATCATCGTCAGTGTCCAGTTTTAAAACACAGCTTCTCGTCTTTCGCGCGCGCCTGAAAAAGAAAAACGCTCGTCTGAATCCTCCGTCCGTAAATATTTAATAGACCTTTGGGTCTCCTCACACATTGTTAAATCTATTCCTTCCTATTTTTTTTTTTATATTGTTTTGACTATATTTGTGGTGTGGCAAAATAAATAAATAAATAAATAAAATAAATGAGAATAAATAATAGAAAATCACGCATCCAAGCGATTGGTCAGGCAATCCGATTCCCTGCACACGCTGAGAAGTAACGGCAATTTGTCGTGGCGTATTTTACAAAGTTGTGACCTTCGGTGAATCTGAAAAGCCATGAAGACCAATGAAGACGATATCATAAGGTGCCTAATTTCGTCCGTGTTTACAGTCATTCCTTTTTTTTAATCTTCTTCAAGCTAATTAATTACCAATGTGAGACTAAACATCTTAGTAACGTTTTGACAGCCACATAATGGACCAGCCCGTTTTTCTATAAAAGGAACCATAAATTATCATACGTCCAACCCGGCGATAAAACCCTAACCCGGATAAAACACTGTCAGTTCAACGCTGCATGATGTCACACATCGAGAAAATAAACTAGCCAGAGTTTTTTTCAATTATGAGGAACAGAAACTGTTAAACAGTATTTCGAGTCTCACTTTTACATGTGGTCACGTTCAATTGCAAGCTGAAAAAGGGATAAGGCGGCGCCCGCCCTCATGCGGTGACGCATGCGCGCTGATGAGCTTCCGGAGCCGCTTTGACGTGACCCTGATTTCCACGAAAAAAGTGAAGTGACTCAAACAAGGTATGTTGTTCATTTGGGCAGTTCCACTACGAATAAGATAAACAAAGAGAAACAATTATTGTATGTTTATAGTAAATATAACAGGCCGATATAGACTAAACTAAGTTTTCGCCTTTCATTGTTTTACCGCCGTTTCAGTCTCCGATGATTTAGTTCGCATTATTTGGCGGATCCGGTTTCAAACACGGATTTTTAAATAAAGACTCTCTGACATAAATACTTTCCCGGTTACGGTTCGGTGTGCGGAAAAATTGAGATCAATCGTGGCATGTTAGCTAATAATACCACATATTAACAATTTACAAAAAGGGATCGATTCATTATTTTCTACAATTCTTGGTCAAGAACTGCCACTCCTCTAGCAATTCAATAAACTTCTTAAGTTAAGGTCATGGGCTACCGCCCTAGAGCTAGAGGACTTTTGGTAGCAGTTTATCGGCCATTTTTAGCCCTAGCTTCATTAGTCTATCAACGTCACTAGTGAATCGATGTATTATCTTTATCATCTATAACATTCATTAATATATGCATTTACTTATCATTTCTGACATCAAGATATATTTTACCCTGGTCCCAGAGGCTTTCTTTGAATATTATCTTTTTTTGTTTGGAAATTTACCACTCGAAGCGCTGATCGAAGCGCCGGGCGAGCTCTCAGCGCTTCGTGCCAACAAAAAAATTAAAAAAAGCGGTTCGCGTCGCAAAATTGCCATAAAGGATAAAAGAAAGCCTCTGGGACCAGGGTAGAGATATTTCTGTTCATAAATCAAATGAAAGAAAAGAGTAGTGTATAGTTTTACTTTCTTGGCCGGTTTATATCAATAGTCATAGGAAGATCGTTTTTTTCGGCAAAATTGATGCCATTGAGTAGGTTTTACAAGGCCAGCGAGCGTCCTCTGTGTTTCGACATGTTTGTTTATGGTCTCGTCCTGAGTTTGAGTCCTTCACCTTTCTCCCCTATGATTTATCATCATTGTGTTAATGGCAACACCTGATTCACGTAAAAGCTGATGCTTTCCGCTAAGCCGGGGAAGCGACCGAGTACATTCCTTGCACATTAGTACAGGACG
>JAHPZR010042998.1:0-23180 GCA_019787425.1 Platygyra sinensis | reverse complement strand
TTCTTTTAGTAGACAAAAATCCACGGTCGAAAAATATCTCGTTATTACCTCCTTTACTAGAAACGCTCTCACACTAGTTTGTTTCCGTGTCAGAGTGGTTTATTTGAAGTGATTGAGTGCTCAGTCATGCAACTTGATAAACACGGTACAATATAACCGGAGTCTCTACAACAGCCGAGTGCAGGTTGTAATGTCATGTGCAATGTTTATATTTTGCTCTGCGAAAGGGAGAGATATGACTTGAACAGAAAAGAGGAAGGGTGCAGCTGTTTGTAAATGTCGGACCAGCAATTAAGTGGTCTTTGTGACTAGCTTGAATCATCGTCAGTGGTCCAGTTTTACAACACCCCCAGCTTCGTCTTTCCGCGCCGCCTTGAAAAAGAAAAAACGCATCTGATCTCCCCCCCCCCCCCCCCTTCAGTTAAATTTATATAAGACCGGTTTGGGGCTCCTCACCATTGTTAAATCTATTCCTTCCTATTCTTTTTTTATTATCTGTTTGACTATATTTGTGGTGTGGCCAAAATAATATAAATAAATAAAATTAAATAAATAAATAAAAAATAGAAAATCACGCATACCAAAGCATTGGTCAGCATCCGATTGACCTGCACACGCTGAAAGAAGTAAATCGGCAATTTGTCGTGGCGTATTTTACAAAGTTGTAGCCTTTCGGTTTTGAATCCTGAAAAAGCCAATGAAGACCAATGAAGACGATATCATAAGGTGCCTAATTTCGTCCGTGGGTTGGACAGTCATTCCTTTTTTTTAATCTTCTTCCAGCTAATTAATTACCAAGTGAGACTAACAATCTTAGTAAACGTTTTGACAGCCACATAATGGCACCCAGCCCCGTTTTTTCTATAAAGGAACCATAAATTATCAATACGTCCCAACCCGTGCGATAAAACCCTACCCCGGGCATAAAAACACTGTCAGTTCCAACGCTGGGGCATGATGTCACCACATCGAGAAAATAAAACTAGCCGGAGTGTTTTTTCAATTATGAGGAAACAAGAAACTGTTAAAAAACCAGTATTTCGAGTCTCACGTTTAACATGTGGTCACGTTCAATTGCAAGCTGAAAAAGGGAAAAAGGCGCCGCCCGCGCCTCATGGCGGTGACGAATGCGCGCTGAGAAGCTTCCGGAGCCGCTTGGATCGTGACCATGATTGCCCACGAAAAAAGTGAAGTGGACTAAACAAGGTATGTTGTTCATTTGGGCAGTTCCACTACGAATAAGATAAACAAAGAGAAACAATTATTGTATGTTTATAGTAAATATAACAGGCCGATATAGACTAAACTAAGTTTTCGCCTTTCATTGTTTTACCGCCGTTTCAGTCTCCGATGATTTAGTTCGCATTATTTGGCGGATCCGGTTTCAAACACGGATTTTTAAATAAAGACTCTCTGACATAAATACTTTCCCGGTTACGGTTCGGTGTGCGGAAAAATTGAGATCAATCGTGGCATGTTAGCTAATAATACCACATATTAACAATTTACAAAAAGGGATCGATTCATTATTTTCTACAATTCTTGGTCAAGAACTGCCACTCCTCTAGCAATTCAATAAACTTCTTAAGTTAAGGTCATGGGCTACCGCCCTAGAGCTAGAGGACTTTTGGTAGCAGTTTATCGGCCATTTTTAGCCCTAGCTTCATTAGTCTATCAACGTCACTAGTGAATCGATGTATTATCTTTATCATCTATAACATTCATTAATATATGCATTTACTTATCATTTCTGACATCAAGATATATTTTACCCTGGTCCCAGAGGCTTTCTTTGAATATTATCTTTTTTGTTTGGAAATTTACCACTCGAAGCGCTGATCGAAGCGCCGGGCGAGCTCTCAGCGCTTCGTGCCAACAAAAAAATTAAAAAAAGCGGTTCGCGTCGCAAAATTTGCCAATAAAGTATAAAAGAAAGCCTCTGGGACCAGGGGTGAGAGATATTTTCTGTTTCATAAATCAAATGAAAGAAAAGAGTAGTGTATAGTTGTACTTTCTTGGCCGGTTTATAGCAATAGTCATAGTAGAAGAACGTTTTTTTTCGGCAAAAATGAATGCAATGAGTAGGTTTATCAAAGCCAGGCGGAGCGTCTCCTGGTGTTTCGACAGTTGTCATGGTCTCGTCCCATGACAGTTTGAGTCTTCCCTGTCTCCTTATGATTTATCAGCATTGTGTAATGGCACACTGATTCACATAAAGCTGATGCTTTCGCTAAGCCGAAGGCGACAGAGTACCATTCTTGCAATTGTACAGGACGGATATAAATCCCTTGTTTGAAAGTATAAATAGCTGGTATATCATGCACGGGATTGATATCGTCATGCATTACCACAATTCAGACGATGCCTACTTGATGTCTGCATCAAATCCACAGTCTGTTTCCAGGTATTGTTATGTCTTATCTATCGAAAAAAACATCAAACAATGGCAATCAAACAATGGCAATTTACGGGGATGATAGTGGTAATGAAAGATTTCACGGTCTCCGTCAGAGATCACGTCAGCGATTTTGAATAAATTTGAGTTCGCCGTAGTCAACGGTGAACTCAAATTCATTCAAATCGCTCAAAACCCGCTTTTGAGGCAAAAGGACGACTATACACCAGAGGTAAGGTAATTCAACGTTTATTTATCATTGATTTATCATTTGATTTATTTCTCCGTAATTATTGTTTGCACGACCCCACCAGCGATGCTGATCTTTTTATCGTGTTGAAATAAAGTTATTACTTACTATATATGGCTATAGGCGAGGCAACCGTTAAATCTAGCACATTTACTATAAAATAACAATCGGCTACGGCAGACAGGTTGTGCGGGTCCCCTGTGGTAACATTCATGGAGGCTTGTCAGGAAGCTTTTAAAACTTCGATAATCTTGATCATGAAAGAGGATTTAGGCGGCATTTTTAAACTCCCCTGCCTTAAAATCTGATAAATCGTTTAAACATGCGATTAATTTCCTTCGCTATCTGGCACGAAGGATGCTTACTAAAGGAGGCGACAAGTTATAACAACGCTAAATGAACAAAAACCGCCGACAAAAAACTCGACCACATGATGGCAATATGCAGAAATCGGGTATCGATATAGTTCTAGAAAGCGCAAAGTTTTGCTAGTAAGATTTTTTCCACTAGCTGGTGAGATCACTAGCAATTCCTTCCAAATGTTTGAGAGGCATGGACTATTCTAACTCGTAAACGTTTGCTAGTAGATATTTTTCTTTCTCGCAGATTATCAAAGGCAGTCCCTTTTTGCGAGTTCGCGAGCGTTAATTTCGAGCACTGGTTCAAAGGCTCGAAAAAACAAAGCGATCTTTTTGTGACCTATCGTGAAAACTTTTATGTAAATGAAAGTACATACTAGTTTATCAACACTTTGACTCCTTACATTCTACGCTATTTTAAAATGGTTTTTAGCGTCAAATCATTTCAAGTGATTAAACGTCGTATCGCGATTCCGACGGAAAGGAAGTACTTTTCTTTACTTTAATAAGTATCACTCTTCAGAATATCTTAGCCCTTTTTAGATGTTATACTAAGCAGTTCCTGGTCACAGCCTTACAACGTTGCACAACGTTATAATTAACGATAAACCAAGTAAGCGAGAGAGCTAGGTACATTAACTGTTTATAAATCAAACGCGGTAAAATTTTGTCCCGTATCTATATATTTAATCGGATTGTCGACGTGTCTGACCATGAAATGAATTGTAGTTGATACCTGAAGAAAGGTTTTTTTGTTATTGTTTGCCAAAGTCTAAAAATATTAATTCACAGCGTTCATTTGCATTTCTGTATATCATGAACTGAGAAATAGGCGGCCATTAAGTGACCATAAAGCTTACTGCTTGAGCTGTTTTTGCCACCCCAGTCAATTGCAATAAGCCACGTGCTAAAAGGGAATTTTGACAGCGTGTTTATAAAGAGTTGAGAGCTCAGTGAAAGTTGGAAAACTTTATATGTTGGTATTCGGTATTTGTGGAGTCCTTGAATGTTGAAAGCAATTCAGCAAACTTAACCCGTTTCTATAACAGTCCCACATTTTCACAGTATGCATTCTACTCATAATTTAAAACTCGATCAAACAATTTTAGATAAATTAGATGGCCTGACACGTACTGAAATTAACCAGGAAGTGTTTGCCAAGCTTTAAGCAACAAATATTCAACTGGAGGAAAACTCGGAAAAGATTTGATGGGCTCACGTTCAGTTCCTTGAAACCACGACTTGACCGTGCTGCTAGAAAGCTAGGGAAGGGTGCAACCGCCCGCCCGCCCTCAAATGTACGTGTGTCGAATGCGTACGCTGATAAACTTGCAGAAACGTTTGACGTTCCTGTATCCTCTCGGTTTCCATGAAAAACGTGAAGTTGACTAAACAAGGTGTGTTTTTGGTTTCGGCAGCTTTTTCCCTTTATTTTCCTATTACATATAATTTGAACTCTTACTTTTATACGTTCATGTTACAGTGACGGATATACTAATACCGAATGGACTCCTGACTGATAATAATTACTCGGGCTTTCCAAAGGAAACGCCCGAGTTGAAATTTCGGCTTGGTTTTTTTTTTTCGTTCAGCCACAGTTTGCAAGTTTGTAAGTAATACGCATGCGCGACGATTTCACTCTGATGAGCACATGGCATGGTGTAATGGCGGACGAAGAAAAGTTTATGCGGTGGAAGATCAGCACAAATACTGTGTATAATACGTTCAAAACAGATACCAAGTATTCACACAGCGTTCGCGGTAGACCCACACTAAAAGATGAGGAGCGCTTTCGGAACGGACTGGTCCGCAAACCTTACGAGAGATCTCTTTATATGAGCGAACATTTATGAGTTAACCTTTCATCGAGAAACATGCTACATCCACTGAGCTATCTAATGTTAATCGAGAGAAGAATAAACTAAAATCTTTTCCGCTTACTGTATACATAAGTAATAACCTTGCACCTCCAGTATACCAAGACAAAAAAACAGTTTCAAGATAAACCCATAATTACAAATGTAACCCTGTGTTCCCGGCGGTCTTAAACTGACTAAATGTCCGGCAGTCAGAAAATTTTACCGAATTTTCACTGAAAGCTTCCTTTAAGCTTCTTGAGAGTATTAATTGTTTCTTTAGCAATGTCAAGTGACTCTAAAAATTACTTTGGTTTTTTAGTTGACGAAATATCCGAACGTGGGCATACTATAAAATCTCTCGACACTTAAAACAATTCGACTCAAACCGGATAGTGAAACATGCACTTCACGAATTCCGACTGAAAGCCTTCATTTAAACCTGTTGAAAGTATTTTATATTTCTTTAGAAATGTCAATCGATCCTTAAAATTATTTCGGTTTTACTTAAGACGAATTTATCGAGCTTGTGTCAGCTGTTGTGTATACCATCACATCGCTCAGTATCTGTGACATCAGACTGTCCGGAAGTCAGAAATATTCACCGAATTCCGACTGAAATCCTTTTTCAATCCTTGGATGCTTCTTTAGTAAGAAACATCAAATACTATCAATAGGTTTGAATAAGGATTTCAGTTGGAATTCGGTGAATATTTCTGACTGCCGGGCATTTAGCCTAAGTGGGACCGTAACCGGCAGTCTGATATCACAGATACTGAGCGATGTGATGGCATACATAAGCTCGGTAAATTCGTCTAAGTAAAACCGAAATAATTTTAAGGATCGCTTGACATTTCTAAAGAAATATAAAGTACTTTCAATAGACTTAAATGAGGCTTTCAGTCGGAATTCGTTAAGTGAATGTTTCACTATCCGGTTTGAGTCGAATTGTTCGAAGTGTCGAGAGATGTCGTTCCATTTTATAGGCCGAATCAACTATCGCCTCATAGAAATCGCGAGCGAATAATCTAATTGTTTTAGCAGAATTCTATCTGAAATTAACGCAAGTAACGGTTTAAAATGATTTTCCCACGCATTATTAAACTTTACCCTCAAACTAAGTTGCACGTATCGAACTGTCCTTGGCAAATTTGCAGTGACTTGGTATAGCTGTGGATGGCCGCCATGTACATGTTGTGCGACGTCGTCGTCGTCGCTAGGCGCGCCCGCCCGTGATCCATACCGCTAGCCATTTTGATCATAAGAAAAGAGCTGCATGGGTTCATGTTTCTATAATTATGGAGCTTCGCTTGACGAACCTTCGGGCCGCCGGAGCTCCGCTATTATATACTTACATTAGTTACAAAACTTACAATACTTGCGGTAACTACAAAGAAAAGAAAGCCATTACTACATTTAAATGTTTAATTGGCGCTTACAATGCAATACACACCTGTAACTAGACTGTGGTAAATAATATGATTGATTTCCACAGGATATATTCTATTTTACCCTACCCAAATTCGCAATTAGCAATCAGAAACCAAGTCTACTGTCCTGATATCCTACGATATCAAGTTACTGACCTGAACGCTAAATTTTGGGCTGAATTTGGGCACGGTGAATACCTAATCGTACATTTTTGGTACACTTCGGTGGCATATCAGGCTCGTTTGATCTCGCCAAAATACGAACCATGGCTCGACCAAACTTGCCTGATATGCCGCCGAAGAGTACCAAATAAGGTACGATTAGACATAATAATTAAATATTTAAGTAATTGCTGAGATAGAAGATTTTGCGAGTTGTTTATTAGATTGCAGAAAGTCAGTAAAGTACAAATTGAACTATGCGAAACCTTCTATTTTCAAGATAAAACTTAGTTTCTAGACAAAAACATCCCAATTACATTCACGTAGGTTTCAAACAAGCACAACTTGCAATAGGCCTTTTGCAACAGACAATCACATGGTACAAACTCCGCCATGCTGGAGAGCAAGCTCATTATTATTATTCCCGCAGTGCATGGGACATTAAAACGAAGGCCAGTCAAGCCTGACTGGTTGAGGTCTCTTTGTGTAGGCTTTTGTACATTATGCTTTTATTTCCCCACTAAAATGCTCCATTTTCCCACTAAAATGCTCAGTTTCCCCAAAAAATGTCACTAAAATGCTCGGTTAATGCTCATACATAGGGGTTTTTAAATTTTCAAGATTGTAACTTCTCAGCACAATTAACAGTTCAGAGTGCTTAATTAAAACGTTTACTTTGTAGAACATTGCAAGTGTATTAAACAACAACGCATGTAAAAGTCTTAAAACACCAGAAGATATTTCTCAAGATGATCTGTTGTTCTGTTAATCCTTTGTCCCCTGTCAGTGATACTTAAGCGAAGAGGTTTAGTTAAGTCTTCTTTTTTCGTTAAAAAATAGTTTTATTTCTATATTCGGTGGAAATAATATTAATTTTCCTGGAAAATGCCACTAAAATGCTCGAATAATGCTCAATGCTTTTGCCTCACTATAATGCTCGAAAAAAAGCCTATCTTTGTGCAGGATAAAGGCCCTGGCAAACGAGCACACATTGTTGCGGACACATTGTTGCCGACACAAATGTTTTCCCCGTTTGACCGTGCTCGCAACATTTGTTGCGGACACAAATTTTGTGTCCGGGACACAAAAAATGTTTCTGATTTTGTTCGGAAACATTTTGCCACGCCCTGGTTAAGGCTGCCCAATATTTTGTCCTTCTTAAAAATTCTGCAAGATGTTTTTTTAACCAGAAGCATATGCTCGATACTTTTTTTGGATTTGCACAACCCCCAATCAAAAATCAAATGGTCCACCTCTAAAAACGATTTCAAATTGACTCGTTTTTCTTTCGAGGTGCGTAAGAACTTGAAGCCGTTCCACATCAATAGAAATTGATAAATCGTCCCGGCCCGAACCCGTCAGGCACACAACTGAGATACTAACCTCGGCGGTCTTCTCGGTCAGCACTGTAAGTTACGGATGATGGGATCCTCCTTTTCCTCCTTCGATTTATGACCCGCGCACTTCGCACTCGGTAACTTACAATACGGACCTCGAACTCGGTTGGTAAGAGGTAGTTATTAGCTCAAGTTTCAGGAATTCTACTTAAAGGGGCTCAATCACGGCATCTAGAGTTATTTTGAACATCGAAAAAATAAACCGTTAAATTGAAGGAAACCTAAAAATAACACTTTATAAGATAGAAAAACATCAAGAGATAATAATAAACCATAAAGGAACAAGGATGGTTAAGGATGGAGAAGATTGACACGAAATTTGAAAAGTTTATCTAAGCTTTTCAATCGTGACTGAGCAAAGTAGAAATGTTGGCGTGAAGTCAGTCGGTATAAAAATAGACATTTGAGGAAAATGCACTTTAAGTCTCTTACAAGAAGGATTGAGCATTTGAAATCAAGCCACGAATAGCAGGGGGGCTCAGGTTGGATCTTGGGGGTGGGTGCAACGGTTGTTCTTTTTTTGTAAAAAGTTACTGCAGTTTTAGAAAATATTATTTTTCATAAGGGAAATGAATGAGCCTGTGATGGCAATTTGACAATGAGGCGAAACCTTTCACAACTTATCATACCAATCGAGTTGTGCATGCCTTTTCAAAGCTTTTTTTTCTAAAACGTTTCGTTTATATATATTAAAACTAATCCAAATTTTTGGTCACGTTCTTCTGGTAAACAGCCGTTGCTACGTGAAAAACGTCTAGAGGAAAATTAGCAAGATCATTTCAAAATGTTTTTGATAAGCGTTCAAGGGTCTAAATCTTGTATTTTCAAGAAAACTAATTTTTCATGAACATCACCGTATTTTAGGGTACCATACCACATTTTCTGCTGCCACAGATATACAATATCTCTTCATTAGCTCCCTCTATTAATTATTGGGACCTCCTCTATAGTCTCCCCTGCCCCCCAAAACACAAACAAACCTTTTATTGTTAGGAAAAAGTCTAGTTTGCCTCAACCCAAATTTATTTTTTAATTACTTGTGGAAATGTTGTGTAAAGGACAAAATTATCATAACTGAAAATTGAGACCCTTACCTCTGCCCACTTTAATAAAGGAAGCATTCCATTATGATAAAAATCAGTAACTAACAATAATTTATCATCCATGCAAATGACTGTACACAAACATATAAATCATGAATCAATCAATCAGACTACTGGCCATGGGTTTTGCAAGTGTAATGTGGAATCTCAACTAGAACAAATCAAACATAAGAGGTGTACAGAGTTACAGTAACATCACCATAACAAAAACTATTACAAACAACAACAAAATTTTATTAAAATTAGAAATACAAGAAATTACATTAGTTTCCCCCCGCAAATAGCTTATAAACTAATCGAGGCGGGAAGATCTGAAGACATTTGACAAATACAAGGATTGTCTGTAGATGGACTAAATAACAAAGAAAACACTACTATACAATAAATAGAAATAAAGTAACATAAAACAAACCAAGTACATTAAGATTACGAAGAGAAGCTAACCTAAAGTATTAAATAACTTAATAAGACGGGAGACTTCGACATAATCATCTTCAGACCGCAAGAAATTTAGTAATAATTCCTTTACCTTTTTACGAAAGGACGAACGTTTAAGTAGTTTGATCGAATAAGGAATAGAGTTCCAAATTTGGGCGCCGATTCTCGAGAAAAAAGCGTGCATTTTATCGGTTCTAGAGAATTTAACGTAGAACGAGTCGCTAGAGACAGATCTTGTTCTATTATATTCATTTTGTTAGTCGTTGAAAGATTATTTGTGTCCCTGCCATTATTTACTATTTTTTGTTAATTTTCAGACCAAAGTAGTGCTACATTCCTTGAAGGTAACCATAAGTGGGTAATTCAAATAGGAATGTTACTCTTGCAGTTCAATAAATAATACTGAAAAAGAAAACAGGACAGAGATCAAACCATCCTTAACAATAAAGGTTGATGTTCTTATCAACCACAAGAACTATCAGCCTGGATGGATGCAATGAACAAAATTGAAATGAATTAACAGGTTTTGCCTGTTTGACTGCTTCATGAAAATGATTCTCTCTTTCTAGCTTTTCTAGGATCTGCTCCCTAGTCATGTATCGGTTATTTGCACATGGGGGTAGAGGCTTATCCTTGGCTAACATCCTTCTGCTGATCTTTTTGTCAAGGCGTGTTTTCTCCTCTGAACATTTCTTACAACGCAGACCCGCAGAATTGGTCAGAACCTCGCACTGAATAGAAAATGCTCTTTCTTCTGAGATGTCACAATCTTCTGCAATAATATGGTGCTTGGCTATGCATTCTTCTGGAAAACTCAAAATCTGCATGAAAAACTATGGCAAACAAAACTCGAATCCAGAAATTTCGTCCACAGTACTGCCCTCTCTTTCAGTGCACAATCACCAACTTTACCATCAAGGGTACACATTACCTCTTTTGGCACTTCTCTTTCATGGTACCTGATCTTTGTTTCTATGCGATTTTTCTTCCTCTTTCTTAATGAAGCAAACCTCAGTTACGACCAGCTGGTTATTCAATCCGGGCGAAGCTGACAGATGTGTTGGTTTGATTTTACGACCGTTCCAGGTACCTGAAGCAATCTGCTTTGCATGGAAAATGAGGTTTTGCCATTCGTCCTATTGGACTGTCCATTTCTACTGTTGATTGCTGACTGACATGCTTCAGCTTTAGCCCTCTGTAGGCTCGAACTTGCCTTTTATTTACACGTATTCGGATAGACTTCCTAGCAAATACCTCTCCTAGGGCTCGTCTAATTAAAACTGGAGTAATTTCACCATCTTCACTGATAGGGCTATTCTCGTTTTCGGAGGAAGCGTGCGAGAATACATCATTGACGGTTTGTGATGAAACTATCATCAGCAGTTTCGTAATTCAAGAGGATCCTACAATAAGGATATATTGGAAAACAGCATCGGATTAGAAACAGAAGAGTACAGAAGAATACCGATCAACTCGCCTATGTGCAAAACTCGTCTACAACTTGTCAGCTCGCCTACATAGGTGAGTTTGCTTCCTGACATAGTATACCTGCCAACTTTTTTTCAGTTAAATGCATGAGATTTTTCGTCTCCACAGAACCTAAATTTCCAAAGATTTACCGACGGCTTCCGAAGATTGCCAAAGTTTTCGAAAGACTACCGAAGATTGCTGAAGATGTCCGACGACTTTCCGAAGATTTCGACATCTGAAGATAACCGAAGGTGAAGATTTTTGACAACTTCAAAACAGGGTGCGCCAACAATTTCCAAAGGCTTTCAAACCAATCTTGAGCATTACTAAAGAGTTCCAAAGATGTTCTGATGATTGCTCGATCGTTTTTAAGCAATTACTTTCGCTATTGTCAGTTAGGCGTGAGAAATGGGTCTCAATGCATGAGATCTTAATTTAGATCCGCAGGTGTGAGACTCACGCCGTATGCGTGAGAGTTGGCAGGTATAACGTAGGCGAGTTCACTGAAGTAATGTATGCCTTTCTATAACTTTATGTTATCATTTTGTGAACAATGTTTGCACTATGTTTTCTTGGTCAAGTGAATGTCATCTTGGCATTCTTTACAACGTTCATGAATTTCGTCAATTGGTTTAAGGAAAATGATTTTATTTCAGCGTAACGCTACACAATAGCGAAGCGCGCGAGTGACGTCATGACTCAGACAAGACTCAGACAAACAAACTGGAATGGTGGATGATTTTGAAGATTTCTTTAAGAGCAAAAGCTGGTGTTCCTAAAACACTTCTGAGACAAAATTTCGCTTACATTCCCTGTATTTCCCTCAAAACAAGCTTACGTCGGCTGAGTCTCGCGGGGAATTCAGTGATTTGCATTCTATTTTTAGACTTCGCGCGCTTTGCTATTGACGAGCAATAGTTCTGTCACGCAATGCAAAAGCTTGGAATTCAAACATGGTCTATTACAAAAAGTACCCTGTGGAGCTAAATCACTGTTTTTATGTCAAGTTCCTATAGGGTCTTTTATCTGATGAAACTAAAACCTTAGAAGGAAAGGTAATATTTCATTTTGGAATGTGATTACGTCACATTAAAACCAAGAATTAAGGTCATCATTGCGGCGTGGAAAAGGAAACTACTAGTTGAAGTTGTTGAGGATTAAATTTAGCAGCCATAACATACGGCCCGAAAAATTGACCAATCACAGAGGGTGTACTAACTGAGCAGTTGACAAAACCCTAGTGGAATGAAATGAACAAGAGACTACAGCCCCTTTTATATAGCAGTGCTCAATTTCACGCAGTTTCTTATTCTTTGCTGAGGATACATATCATTGAGGTCTTCAAACAATGAAAAAGTCTCACCTTCTTTGCTAAGTGCCATTCCGTGCAAGTGAGATTAACAGGTTTGTATTCGTATAATTATTAAGGGTCTTCAAACAATATCCTATTGATGTCTCACCATCTTTGTAAGTGCCGCGCAAAGGAATGCGAGTGTGAATTAAAAGAATGATCGAGTCGTGCTTAAACAACACGTCACAACTCCAGTTCTCATGGCGACAACGCTTATACCGTTATTAGGTCTATTGCGAGCAGAGCAAACACATTTTACACACATTTTACACATGTATGAGGAACAACAAACTCGCCTATGATGGTGATCAGATTCCCCTACGTAGGCGAGTTCACTAGTAGGCGTAGGCGAGTTGACGTAGGCGAGTTTGCACGTTGGCGAGTTTCACCGGATACCGTACAGAAGACCTTCGGCTTATAAAGATTCGAACTCAGGTCTCAAAAAATATATACTCACCAAGCTTTAACTGCAGCGTACAAAGACATAGAAATTCGATTACTCTTCTTTGAAGATCTCAAGATATTGTGGTCATCGAGAGACCTTTTTAAACTCTTCGACAACGACATTTTTTAAAGAGAATATTTTCGTGCAACCACATTCCCAGGGTCTTGGGTCCGTCCGTGCACAGGTTTCCCAAGCTATAAATAGGTGGTGTATGCGACAGCTTGTGTATATAGAGAATTGTATGGGAAAATCACCGATCGTAAAAAAATTGTGTAAATAACTATCTCATTTGAAATAAAGTTTTCCTACCTCAAATGTGTCGCGAGCTTGTCTCTTGTGCCGATTTTGGAGCCATTCTGACGCCGTTTAGTGAAGTTATTAGAAACTGTTCAGGGCCGTAGCCAGAAAATATAATTTCTGACGTTTTTGAGGGACGAATTAGTCGGAAAATATTATTCTGACGGCACGTTGGAGAGACTCGCGGTGCATCTCGGATTACTTTAGGACTATTTAAGGTTTTGGCGGGAGATTTAAGTCATTCTAGGTCGGTCAGTCGGAGTGTTCGCCCGCTTTATTTAGGATTACGTTTCCGTTTTGAATCAACTCGTATATTGTAGGATGCCCTTTCCTCGGGGTCTCGTGCTGCTGCATTAGATGAGGAATACGTTTCCACATATTTTTTTGGCCACATCTAAAGGGTGGTTTTTTAGTGGTTTTTCGTATCTGGCGTAGCACATTTTCTGAATTTTTGAATTCTTTTATAGTTACCTTTGTGAGGAACACATAATTATGAATAATTCAATAGATATTAGGCTACGCCAGATACGAAAAACACTAAAAAACCACCCTTTAGATGTGGCCAAAAAATATGTGGAAACGTATTCCTCATCTAATGCAGCAGCACGAGACCCGAGGAAAGGGCATCCTACAATATACGAGTTGATTCAAAACGGAAACGTAATCCTAAATAAAGCGGGCGAACACTCCGAACTGACCGACCTAGAATGACTTAAATCTCCCGCCAAACCTTAAATAGTCCTAAAGTAATCCGAGATGCACCGCGAGTCTCTCCAACGTGCCGTCAGAATAATATTTTCCGACTAATTCGTCCCTCAAACGTCGAGAAATTATATTTTCTGGCTACGGGCCCTGAACAGTTTCTAATAACTTCACTAAACGGCGTCAGAATGGCTCCAAAATCGGCACAAGAGACAAGCTCGCGACACATTTGAGGTAGGAAAACTTTATTTCAAATGAGATAGTTATTTACACAATTTTTTACGATCGGTGATTTTCCCATACAATTCTCTATATACACAAGCTGTCGCATACACCACCTATTTATAGCTTGGGAAACCTGTGCACGGACGGACCCAAGACCCTGGGAATGTGGTTGCACGAAAATATTCTCTTTAAAAAATGTCGTTGTCGAAGAGTTTAAAAAGGTCTCTCGATGACCACAATATCTTGAGATCTTCAAAGAAGAGTAATCGAATTTCTATGTCTTTGTACGCTGCAGTTAAAGCTTGGTGAGTATATATTTTTTGAGACCTGAGTTCGAATCTTTATAAGCCGAAGGTCTTCTGTACGGTATCCGGTGAAACTCGCCAACGTGCAAACTCGCCTACGTCAACTCGCCTACGCCTACTAGTGAACTCGCCTACGTAGGGGAATCTGATCACCATCATAGGCGAGTTTGTTGTTCCTCATACATGTGGTAAAATGTGTGTAAAATGTGTTTGCTCTGCTCGCAATAGACCTAATAACGGTATAAGCGTTGTCGCCATGAGAACTGGAGTTGTGACGTGTTGTGTTAAGCACGACTCGATCATTCTTTTAATTCACACTCGCATTCCTTTGCGCGGCACTTACAAAGATGGTGAGACATCAATAGGATATTGTTTGAAGACCCTTAATAATTATACGAATACAAACCTGTTAATCTCACTTGCACGGAATGGCACTTAGCAAAGAAGGTGAGACTTTTTCATTGTTTGAAGACCTCAATGATATGTATCCTCAGCAAAGAATAAGAAACTGCGTGAAATTGAGCACTGCTATATAAAAGGGGCTGTAGTCTCTTGTTCATTTCATTCCACTAGGGTTTTGTCAACTGCTCAGTTAGTACACCCTCTGTGATTGGTCAATTTTTCGGGCCGTATGTTATGGCTGCTAAATTTAATCCTCAACAACTTCAACTAGTAGTTTCCTTTTCCACGCCGCAATGATGACCTTAATTCTTGGTTTTAATGTGACGTAATCACATTCCAAAATGAAATATTACCTTTCCTTCTAAGGTTTTAGTTTCATCAGATAAAAGACCCTATAGGAACTTGACATAAAAACAGTGATTTAGCTCCACAGGGTACTTTTTGTAATAGACCATGTTTGAATTCCAAGCTTTTGCATTGCGTGACAGAACTATTGCTCGTCAATAGCAAAGCGCGCGAAGTCTAAAAATAGAATGCAAATCACTGAATTCCCCGCGAGACTCAGCCGACGTAAGCTTGTTTTGAGGGAAATACAGGGAATGTAAGCGAAATTTTGTCTCAGAAGTGTTTTAGGAACACCAGCTTTTGCTCTTAAAGAAATCTTCAAAATCATCCACCATTCCAGTTTGTTTGTCTGAGTCTTGTCTGAGTCATGACGTCACTCGCGCGCTTCGCTATTGTGTAGCGTTACGCTGAAATAAAATCATTTTCCTTAAACCAATTGACGAAATTCATGAACGTTGTAAAGAATGCCAAGATGACATTCACTTGACCAAGAAAACATAGTGCAAACATTGTTCACAAAATGATAACATAAAGTTATAGAAAGGCATACATTACTTCAGTGAACTCGCCTACGTTATACCTGCCAACTCTCACGCATACGGCGTGAGTCTCACACCTGCGGATCTAAATTAAGATCTCATGCATTGAGACCCATTTCTCACGCCTAACTGACAATAGCGAAAGTAATTGCTTAAAAACGATCGAGCAATCATCAGAACATCTTTGGAACTCTTTAGTAATGCTCAAGATTGGTTTGAAAGCCTTTGGAAATTGTTGGCGCACCCTGTTTTGAAGTTGTCAAAAATCTTCACCTTCGGTTATCTTCAGATGTCGAAATCTTCGGAAAGTCGTCGGACATCTTCAGCAATCTTCGGTAGTCTTTCGAAAACTTTGGCAATCTTCGGAAGCCGTCGGTAAATCTTTGGAAATTTAGGTTCTGTGGAGACGAAAAATCTCATGCATTTAACTGAAAAAAAGTTGGCAGGTATACTATGTCAGGAAGCAAACTCACCTATGTAGGCGAGCTGACAAGTTGTAGACGAGTTTTGCACATAGGCGAGTTGATCGGTATTCTTCTGTACTCTTCTGTTTCTAATCCGATGCTGTTTTCCAATATATCCTTATTGTAGGATCCTCTTGAATTACGAAACTGCTGATGATAGTTTCATCACAAACCGTCAATGATGTATTCTCGCACGCTTCCTCCGAAAACGAGAATAGCCCTATCAGTGAAGATGGTGAAATTACTCCAGTTTTAATTAGACGAGCCCTAGGAGAGGTATTTGCTAGGAAGTCTATCCGAATACGTGTAAATAAAAGGCAAGTTCGAGCCTACAGAGGGCTAAAGCTGAAGCATGTCAGTCAGCAATCAACAGTAGAAATGGACAGTCCAATAGACGAATGGCAAAACCTCATTTTCCATGCAAAGCAGATTGCTTCAGGTACCTGGAACGGTCGTAAAATCAAACCAACACATCTGTCAGCTTCGCCCGGATTGAATAACCAGCTGGTCGTAACTGAGGTTTGCTTCATTAAGAAAGAGGAAGAAAAATCGCATAGAAACAAAGATCAGGTACCATGAAAGAGAAGTGCCAAAAGAGGTAATGTGTACCCTTGATGGTAAAGTTGGTGATTGTGCACTGAAAGAGAGGGCAGTACTGTGGACGAAATTTCTGGATTCGAGTTTTGTTTGCCATAGTTTTCATGCAGATTTTGAGTTTCCAGAAGAATGCATAGCCAAGCACCATATTATTGCAGAAGATTGTGACATCTCAGAAGAAAGAGCATTTTCTATTCAGTGCGAGGTTCTGACCAATTCTGCGGGTCTGCGTTGTAAGAAATGTTCAGAGGAGAAAACACGCCTTGACAAAAAGATCAGCAGAAGGATGTTAGCCAAGGATAAGCCTCTACCCCCATGTGCAAATAACCGATACATGACTAGGGAGGCAGATCCTAGAAAAGCTAGAAAGAGAGAATCATTTTCATGAAGCAGTCAAACAGGCAAAACCTGTTAATTCATTTCAATTTTGTTCATTGCATCCATCCAGGCTGATAGTTCTTGTGGTTGATAAGAACATCAACCTTTATTGTTAAGGATGGTTTGATCTCTGTCCTGTTTTCTTTTTCAGTATTATTTATTGAACTGCAAGAGTAACATTCCTATTTGAATTACCCACTTATGGTTACCTTCAAGGAATGTAGCACTACTTTGGTCTGAAAATTAACAAAAAATAGTAAATAATGGCAGGGACACAAATAATCTTTCAACGACTAACAAAATGAATATAATAGAACAAGATCTGTCTCTAGCGACTCGTTCTACGTTAAATTCTCTAGAACCGATAAAATGCACGCTTTTTTCTCGAGAATCGGCGCCCAAATTTGGAACTCTATTCCTTATTCGATCAAACTACTTAAACGTTCGTCCTTTCGTAAAAAGGTAAAGGAATTATTACTAAATTTCTTGCGGTCTGAAGATGATTATGTCGAAGTCTCCCGTCTTATTAAGTTATTTAATACTTTAGGTTAGCTTCTCTTCGTAATCTTAATGTACTTGGTTTGTTTTATGTTACTTTATTTCTATTTATTGTATAGTAGTGTTTTCTTTGTTATTTAGTCCATCTACAGACAATCCTTGTATTTGTCAAATGTCTTCAGATCTTCCCGCCTCGATTAGTTTATAAGCTATTTGCGGGGGGAAACTAATGTAATTTCTTGTATTTCTAATTTTAATAAAATTTTGTTGTTGTTTGTAATAGTTTTTGTTATGGTGATGTTACTGTAACTCTGTACACCTCTTATGTTTGATTTGTTCTAGTTGAGATTCCACATTACACTTGCAAAACCCATGGCCAGTAGTCTGATTGATTGATTCATGATTTATATGTTTGTGTACAGTCATTTGCATGGATGATAAATTATTGTTAGTTACTGATTTTTATCATAATGGAATGCTTCCTTTATTAAAGTGGGCAGAGGTAAGGGTCTCAATTTTCAGTTATGATAATTTTGTCCTTTACACAACATTTCCACAAGTAATTAAAAAATAAATTTGGGTTGAGGCAAACTAGACTTTTTCCTAACAATAAAAGGTTTGTTTGTGTTTTGGGGGGCAGGGGAGACTATAGAGGAGGTCCCAATAATTAATAGAGGGAGCTAATGAAGAGATATTGTATATCTGTGGCAGCAGAAAATGTGGTATGGTACCCTAAAATACGGTGATGTTCATGAAAAATTAGTTTTCTTGAAAATACAAGATTTAGACCCTTGAACGCTTATCAAAAAACATTTTGAAATGATCTTGCTAATTTTCCTCTAGACGTTTTTCACGTAGCAACGGCTGTTTACCAGAAGAACGTGACCAAAAATTTGGATTAGTTTTAATATATATAAACGAAACGTTTTAGAAAAAAAAGCTTTGAAAAGGCATGCACAAACTCGATTGGTATGATAAGTTGTGAAAGGTTTCGCCTCATTGTCAAATTGCCATCACAGGCTCATTCATTTCCCTTATGAAAAATAATATTTTCTAAAACTGCAGTAACTTTTTACAAAAAAAAGAACAACCGTTGCACCCACCCCCAAGATCCAACCTGAGCCCCCCTGCTATTCGTGGCTTGATTTCAAATGCTCAATCCTTCTTGTAAGAGACTTAAAAGTGCATTTTCCTCAAATGTCTATTTTTATACCGACTGACTTCACGCCAACATTTCTACTTTGCTCAGTCACGATTGAAAAGCTTAGATAAACTTTTCAAATTTCGTGTCAATCTTCTCCATCCTTAACCATCCTTGTTCCTTTATGGTTTATTATTATCTCTTGATGTTTTTCTATCTTATAAAGTGTTATTTTTAGGTTTCCTTCAATTTAACGGTTATTTTTTCGATGTTCAAAATAACTCTAGATGCCGTGATTGAGCCCCTTTAAGTAGAATTCCTGAAACTTGAGCTAATAACTACCTCTTACCAACCGAGTTCGAGGTCCGTATTGTAAGTTACCGAGTGCGAAGTGCGCGGGTCATAAATCGAAGGAGGAAAAGGAGGATCCCATCATCCGTAACTTACAGTGCTGACCGAGAAGACCGCCGAGGTTAGTATCTCAGTTGTTGTGCCTGACGGGTTCGGGCCGGGACGATTTATCAATTTCTATTGATGTGGAACGGCTTCAAGTTCTTACGCACCTCGAAAGAAAAACGAGTCAATTTGAAATCGTTTTTAGAGGTGGACCATTTGATTTTTGATTGGGGGTTGTGCAAATCCAAAAAAAGTATCGAGCATATGCTTCTGGTTAAAAAAACATCTTGCAGAATTTTTAAGAAGGACAAAATATTGGGCAGCCTTAACCAGGGCGTGGCAAAATGTTTCCGAACAAAATCAGAAACATTTTTTGTGCCCGGACACAAAATTTGTGTCCGCAACAAATGTTGCGAGCACGGTCAAACGGGGAAAACATTTGTGTCGGCAACAATGTGTCCGCAACAATGTGTGCTCGTTTGCCAGGGCCTTTATCCTGCACAAAGATAGGCTTTTTTTCGAGCATTATAGTGAGGCAAAAGCATTGAGCATTATTCGAGCATTTTAGTGGCATTTTCCAGGAAAATTAATATTATTTCCACCGAATATAGAAATAAAACTATTTTTTAACGAAAAAAGAAGACTTAACTAAACCTCTTCGCTTAAGTATCACTGACAGGGGACAAAGGATTAACAGAACAACAGATCATCTTGAGAAATATCTTCTGGTGTTTTAAGACTTTTACATGCGTTGTTGTTTAATACACTTGCAATGTTCTACAAAGTAAACGTTTTAATTAAGCACTCTGAACTGTTAATTGTGCTGAGAAGTTACAATCTTGAAAATTTAAAAACCCCTATGTATGAGCATTAACCGAGCATTTTAGTGACATTTTTTGGGGAAACTGAGCATTTTAGTGGGAAAATGGAGCATTTTAGTGGGGAAATAAAAGCATAATGTACAAAAGCCTACACAAAGAGACCTCAACCAGTCAGGCTTGACTGGCCTTCGTTTTAATGTCCCATGCACTGCGGGAATAATAATAATGAGCTTGCTCTCCAGCATGGCGGAGTTTGTACCATGTGATTGTCTGTTGCAAAAGGCCTATTGCAAGTTGTGCTTGTTTGAAACCTACGTGAATGTAATTGGGATGTTTTTGTCTAGAAACTAAGTTTTATCTTGAAAATAGAAGGTTTCGCATAGTTCAATTTGTACTTTACTGACTTTCTGCAATCTAATAAACAACTCGCAAAATCTTCTATCTCAGCAATTACTTAAATATTTAATTATTATGTCTAATCGTACCTTATTTGGTACTCTTCGGCGGCATATCAGGCAAGTTTGGTCGAGCCATGGTTCGTATTTTGGCGAGATCAAACGAGCCTGATATGCCACCGAAGTGTACCAAAAATGTACGATTAGGTATTCACCGTGCCCAAATTCAGCCCAAAATTTAGCGTTCAGGTCAGTAACTTGATATCGTAGGATATCAGGACAGTAGACTTGGTTTCTGATTGCTAATTGCGAATTTGGGTAGGGTAAAATAGAATATATCCTGTGGAAATCAATCATATTATTTACCACAGTCTAGTTACAGGTGTGTATTGCATTGTAAGCGCCAATTAAACATTTAAATGTAGTAATGGCTTTCTTTTCTTTGTAGTTACCGCAAGTATTGTAAGTTTTGTAACTAATGTAAGTATATAATAGCGGAGCTCCGGCGGCCCGAAGGTTCGTCAAGCGAAGCTCCATAATTATAGAAACATGAACCCATGCAGCTCTTTTCTTATGATCAAAATGGCTAGCGGTATGGATCACGGGCGGGCGCGCCTAGCGACGACGACGACGTCGCACAACATGTACATGGCGGCCATCCACAGCTATACCAAGTCACTGCAAATTTGCCAAGGACAGTTCGATACGTGCAACTTAGTTTGAGGGTAAAGTTTAATAATGCGTGGGAAAATCATTTTAAACCGTTACTTGCGTTAATTTCAGATAGAATTCTGCTAAAACAATTAGATTATTCGCTCGCGATTTCTATGAGGCGATAGTTGATTCGGCCTATAAAATGGAACGACATCTCTCGACACTTCGAACAATTCGACTCAAACCGGATAGTGAAACATTCACTTAACGAATTCCGACTGAAAGCCTCATTTAAGTCTATTGAAAGTACTTTATATTTCTTTAGAAATGTCAAGCGATCCTTAAAATTATTTCGGTTTTACTTAGACGAATTTACCGAGCTTATGTATGCCATCACATCGCTCAGTATCTGTGATATCAGACTGCCGGTTACGGTCCCACTTAGGCTAAATGCCCGGCAGTCAGAAATATTCACCGAATTCCAACTGAAATCCTTATTCAAACCTATTGATAGTATTTGATGTTTCTTACTAAAGAAGCATCCAAGGATTGAAAAAGGATTTCAGTCGGAATTCGGTGAATATTTCTGACTTCCGGACAGTCTGATGTCACAGATACTGAGCGATGTGATGGTATACACAACAGCTGACACAAGCTCGATAAATTCGTCTTAAGTAAAACCGAAATAATTTTAAGGATCGATTGACATTTCTAAAGAAATATAAAATACTTTCAACAGGTTTAAATGAAGGCTTTCAGTCGGAATTCGTGAAGTGCATGTTTCACTATCCGGTTTGAGTCGAATTGTTTTAAGTGTCGAGAGATTTTATAGTATGCCCACGTTCGGATATTTCGTCAACTAAAAAACCAAAGTAATTTTTAGAGTCACTTGACATTGCTAAAGAAACAATTAATACTCTCAAGAAGCTTAAAGGAAGCTTTCAGTGAAAATTCGGTAAAATTTTCTGACTGCCGGACATTTAGTCAGTTTAAGACCGCCGGGAACACAGGGTTACATTTGTAATTATGGGTTTATCTTGAAACTGTTTTTTTGTCTTGGTATACTGGAGGTGCAAGGTTATTACTTATGTATACAGTAAGCGGAAAAGATTTTAGTTTATTCTTCTCTCGATTAACATTAGATAGCTCAGTGGATGTAGCATGTTTCTCGATGAAAGGTTAACTCATAAATGTTCGCTCATATAAAGAGATCTCTCGTAAGGTTTGCGGACCAGTCCGTTCCGAAAGCGCTCCTCATCTTTTAGTGTGGGTCTACCGCGAACGCTGTGTGAATACTTGGTATCTGTTTTGAACGTATTATACACAGTATTTGTGCTGATCTTCCACCGCATAAACTTTTCTTCGTCCGCCATTACACCATGCCATGTGCTCATCAGAGTGAAATCGTCGCGCATGCGTATTACTTACAAACTTGCAAACTGTGGCTGAACGAAAAAAAAAAACCAAGCCGAAATTTCAACTCGGGCGTTTCCTTTGGAAAGCCCGAGTAATTATTATCAGTCAGGAGTCCATTCGGTATTAGTATATCCGTCACTGTAACATGAACGTATAAAAGTAAGAGTTCAAATTATATGTAATAGGAAAATAAAGGGAAAAAGCTGCCGAAACCAAAAACACACCTTGTTTAGTCAACTTCACGTTTTTCATGGAAACCGAGAGGATACAGGAACGTCAAACGTTTCTGCAAGTTTATCAGCGTACGCATTCGACACACGTACATTTGAGGGCGGGCGGGCGGTTGCACCCTTCCCTAGCTTTCTAGCAGCACGGTCAAGTCGTGGTTTCAAGGAACTGAACGTGAGCCCATCAAATCTTTTCCGAGTTTTCCTCCAGTTGAATATTTGTTGCTTAAAGCTTGGCAAACACTTCCTGGTTAATTTCAGTACGTGTCAGGCCATCTAATTTATCTAAAATTGTTTGATCGAGTTTTAAATTATGAGTAGAATGCATACTGTGAAAATGTGGGACTGTTATAGAAACGGGTTAAGTTTGCTGAATTGCTTTCAACATTCAAGGACTCCACAAATACCGAATACCAACATATAAAGTTTTCCAACTTTCACTGAGCTCTCAACTCTTTATAAACACGCTGTCAAAATTCCCTTTTAGCACGTGGCTTATTGCAATTGACTGGGGTGGCAAAAACAGCTCAAGCAGTAAGCTTTATGGTCACTTAATGGCCGCCTATTTCTCAGTTCATGATATACAGAAATGCAAATGAACGCTGTGAATTAATATTTTTAGACTTTGGCAAACAATAACAAAAAAACCTTTCTTCAGGTATCAACTACAATTCATTTCATGGTCAGACACGTCGACAATCCGATTAAATATATAGATACGG
>JAHPZR010042997.1:0-12336 GCA_019787425.1 Platygyra sinensis | reverse complement strand
AAGATTTTGTAATCTGGAATTTTTGTTTCTGTTCACTTTCGAAGGGAATATTCAATGCGCTATAAAGGTATGACGTCTTGCCATGGAACACGTTGACGGTGATAAATGTAAGATCGTGTTTACTTCGCCAGAAGCAATGATGGAATTTTCTGGGGAAAAAAAGTTAGAAACTTAGCCTAAACCCTTTTAACATATCTAAATTTATATTCGTTTGAAAGGTCAAGCTATTTTTTTCATTAGACGTAAACAAACCTCTCGGATTACAACACGCTATGCAAAGAATATAATCATTGAATCACGCAACTTGTACTGTCCACTTTCGCTGTGGAATCGATCACGCAACTTATGATCTGTTGACCCGTTAATACTGAATAAAAATCTGAAAAATCCAGAGCTTTGTAGTGTGCACTGTGGAGATGAATTTGGCTTGGAATTTTACTGGAACGGAGCGCTTAACCCTTCGCTTCGAGAAGGAGTGACTTCAAATCCGAGTATGAAGCTTTTACTCTTCTTACGAGAGGAAACTCAAAAAGCGATAAATCGCTTAGAAGGGTTCGGATCGCGCTGAAACGCAAGATGACTATAAACAAAGACAACAAGGCATTGAGGTCGGTTACTCTTATTACACTGAAAATTTACTAAAACTTAGGCTAAAATGTCTATTGACGTTTGTCGTGTGTCATTTCTGATGTTATTAAAAAGCTGTATGTTCACCTCGTTAGACCTCTCAAGTATGGTCTACTCATCTTATTTGTATGTATAACATAATGTACATGCATATAATGTATATGGCATGTGCTAGACTGTACAACGTCGGGCGACTAAGCTCATCGTTGGGAATAGGATTTCTTACAAAGAACGTTTGAATAAGACTCTGAAGACTGGTCTAATGTAGCTATCTTCTAGACGAATCTATTTACTCTCCATTTTTTCATTCAAATGCCTGCATAGTTATTATGGCCTCGATATCTCTAATTATCTGCAGTTTTATAATTCTGAGCATGAACCCGATATTTTGAGGAACACTGAATTAACTTTTAAAACTAACTATGCAGGAACAGAATTATTAAGGTCGTCTTTTTGTTTCCTAGAATTGCTCGTCTTTGGAATAATTAGGCTCGATTACCAGCCGCTTTTCGGGAAATGAGCCCGCGCTCCTCCCCCCGAATGCACGGCTGGACGCGTGAGGATTATTTTGTTAGTCTTAACCAATCAGATAACTGCCCACAGATTTTTGTCGGGCATAAATTATCTCGCCAGCCTGAATTGCGGCCCGTGATGGCAGACGATGTGGAATTGATAAATGGTATACAAGAGGACTTCAGGGACAATTAATAACGAAAGTTTAAAAATTCACAACGAAAAACGCTAGAAAGATTTGTCAATAGCCAAGATAGGTACATTTTTCTGTAACAAATTAAGTCAACAAAGAGTTAGATCAAGCTAGACGTTGAGCTCAAGAGACGAACCAGTCAGGCAGATAGAAGTATTACGATTTATAAGGATATCGACACCAGTCTTTGGTGAACCCGACAAAATTATTTTTTAAATGAACTACATCGTGGGTAAAAGCAAACCGACTAGCGAAACATACGTGACAAATTGCGGCAGAAACCATGCACACCAACACGTCACCTTTGACAGATCTTGACATGCATGACCAGCAGACCAGTTTGCTAAACCACAGTCGAACGGCGCTCCTCTACTCAAAAAACGAACTCTTCCATAGAATACAGCATTCGTGCATACAGCGCCCTTCGGCAGCAATAATGTAAAACAAAATAGGTTGGAAAGGGCAAAATAAAAAAAATATATAGAACGCAAATGCAAATGCACAAATGTTTAGAGCCGTAGGTTGTAATCAGATAACGTTTCCGGCGACCAGGGGCACCCCATGAATTAAGCTATGAATTGACGTCACAGACATGGTTTCTCCCTCACGCGTCCAGCCGTTCTTCTCGGGGAGGGTAGACCAGACACGAGAGAACGGCGGAAATCGAGCCTATGGAATAATTTACCTATATCTATTAGGAAGAGGGAATCACAAATCAGTGTTCAAAAAAGACCTAAGACTCTACTGTTTTGCTACTGATAGCAGAGATTTAAAGAGATTTAAAGAGAAGAGATTTAGAGTTCTCGGCTCACGCTTATAGAACGAGGTATACACACGTTTCCCCGTGTTTATCCTCGGTTTTTATTTTCACTGCATGTGTTTCTTCCGACGAAAATGCAAGCGCTCACCACTATTATAATAAGATGCAATTGTCGGATGGAAATTCTACTTGCTTTTGAAATTCGGTGTATTAGAAGAGTACTGTTAGTTCTCGGCTCACGCTTATAGAACGAGGTATACACACGTTTCCCCGTGTTTATCCTCGGTTTTTATTCTCACTGCATGTGTTTCTTCAGACGAAAATGCAAGCGCTCACCATAATAAGATGCAATTGTCGGATGGAAATTCTACTTGTGAGGTCGTGAATAAAATTATCCATTCGCCGAATCGAACGAATCGGCCGAATCGACAACATTGCAAGGGGTCGTTAGTCACTAATGAGATGCAATTTTCAGATGGAGAACACAATATGTCAGATCGAGCATAATATTTTCCATTCGTCGAATCGAACAAATTGAAACTCTACTTGTCGGGTCGTAAACAAAATTTTCCATTCGCCGAATAGAACGATTCGACTGAATCGACAAACTTGCAAGGAGTCACTGTCGCAATTGTCGGATAGAAAACTCTACTTGTCAGATCGTCTAAAAAAATTCTCTATACGCTAAATAGAACAAATCGGTGGAGTAGAACTTCTGTTTTTTTCCGATAGAATCTAGTTAACAGTATTGGACATGGATGTACAATACCGATGTCGTGTGATATGATTTATGGAGGCTTTGACCGACCCGGTGTATTTATGTTTTTCTCTACATTGAACAACTAGGGCTGTATCTTTAGAATGTCCTGTTTATATGTCAAGATCTAATGATAGTCACAAGGGACACAGTGCAAATTGCAAGAAAGCTTTGTGGATTAAGCCTTTGATCTTCACTCCCTTAGCAAAATAATTATCATGGCCATTTCCTGTTTGATTTAACTAAACAGAAAACAGAAAATATACCAATGTTTAAATAGTACATGTACTAATTAATATTACATGTACATGTATTTGTTTCTGGTAAGTACAGTCATAAAAAATACTACCTGAAGCTTATTCAGATGAAGTTTTTACCATTGTTTTTGCTATTCTTGTGACTGTCATAATCATAATAATTCATTCTAGGGTTTTGTTAATCAAACATGCCTTATATGGAATACTGGTCAGCTGCTTAGATTTAATCAGGCTGAAGTTGATGAACTCTTGCAAAAAAATTATGTGGACAATGAATGTACTACGACTGCTATTTGCATTCTAGGTCGAGAACCAGAACGTCTGGCTGAAGAAAAGGCTCAGATTTTGGAGCAAACTGAACACTTGGCTTTTCATAACTACAAGACATTTATCAAAACAGCAGAATGTTCCAAGGAGATTTTCCACGATGTAAGTCCAAAAACTTAGCCCGTGTTTTCATGAGAGACGTTGACCTTGGTTTTGTTTTTACTTTACTGATTACAGAAGTGAAGTTTTTAGTTCTGTAAACACAGTAACAAACTACGGTAAATTGGGACAAAATCAAAAGTAAGCCAACCTAGCTTTGTCGACGGTTTAGCTCCTCATCAGGCATGGTTTAGCTCAGTAACCAACGGTAACCGAGGAAAAGCAGACGTTGTCATGACATCTTGGCAGCAAGTGTTCACGCGTTCAGCGTGTAAAAAAGAGAAAATAGACAAAGATTCCTCCTGTAAGTAGGCTTCAAGTCAATGGGCAAAAAGGCTAAATGAATTCATGTTTATGCAAAGAAATCCTGGACTACAGTTTCCCTTTCATCATCAAGTATTGTAAGCATTTCCTTTCTGTTAGAAGTTCAGTAGCTCAGGAGCATTGTACAGGCAGGTACAACTGTATATAACAGTGATCTTTCCTTATAGTTTATATCAGTGGAGAAGCATGTTGAATCCTTGCTGGACAAGTTACCAACATTTTCAGAAACATGTAGCAATTTCATGAAGGCAGCTCAAGATATAAACACCAGGTAAGCTCTCAGGACCAGTTGTTTAAAGGATGGATGACACTATTCACTAGATAAATCACTATGCAGTGGATAAGTGTTGTCACTTATTGAACCAAACCATGCTATCCACTGTATAGTGGTTTATCCAACATATAGTATTGTATTATCCTTTGATCAAGTGGAACCTGTAGTCCTAATTATGTCCCAGATATATTTGATAATAGAGCTGGTTTTTTTTCACCTGCAGTCGTCATCTAAATTCTCTAACATTAGCACGTCACACTCAGCTACTGGAGATACTGGAAATCTCACAGGTGAGTCTGATGATATTTGTGCCTCTTCAGGCCCCGGTTGTTCAAAGGCTGGATAACGCTATCTAGCGGATAAATCGCTATCCAGTGGATAAGTGTTAACAAAACAAACCACGCTATCCGCTGGATAGTGATTTAACCGGTGGATAGCGTTATCCAGCCTTTGAACAACCGGGGCCAGAACTTTAATATTTTAGCATTGGTATATACCAAAGTATACTCTTCTTAATTTAAAGCTTAATATGGATATGGATACAGCTTACTACCCAGTTGTTAACGGTGAACCCAAAGAAAACCAAAGAAAATGGCAAATCAAATTTCAGTCCTTTCAGTATCACAGCACTAATGTAAAATAGGATAAAGAAATTTGTCAAACTCTTGTATGAATCTTTCAACTGACTACAATCAATGGTTTAAATACATGTTGTTTTCAATAGTTTCATATTCAAATTTAATTTAATAATTCCAATGGGATTTGAGTGATGATATTCTTGTTTTATTAATTCTTACAGCTTATGGACTCATGTGTGCGAAATGGTTACTATGAAGAAGCTTTGGAACTTTCATCATACGTTCACAGATTGGAAAAGAAGCTCTCTAACATTCCCATTATTCAAAACATTGTTGAAGTTGTGCAGTCATCAACTAAGCTGATGCTTTCTCAGCTGTTGCAACAGCTGCGTTCAGCAATCCAGCTACCTGCTTGTTTACGTGTTATAGGATACCTCAGGAGACTTGATCTGTTTTCAGAATCTGAGCTAAGGATCAAGGTATGTGACAAAGATCATGTTTCTCCTTCAATTGAGGAAGTCTTCTCTGTACAGGGTGCAAAATAAATACATACCGTAGAATTCCGAAAGTAACGGCCCCCGTTACTTTCGAATTTTGCCGGCAAAAGGGGCCGCTACTTACGGGTAGCCGTTACTTTCGGGTAGCCGTTATTTTCGGACAGGTAAAAAACGTTTATAATTCGAAATGGCCTCAGACAAAGAGGGCACGTATTATGAAATTTAAAAGTCATTCCATTTAGGCATATTCCTACAATGTAACGTAACCAGATGAACAACCAGTAAACAAAACAGACTACCTTAAGCGGTACGCTATACATACACGATTACTAAAACTGTACAGTACATTTTGACTCTTCACTGACAAATTAATTTCCATAAAGTATTGCAGCGTTCAAAAGTTTCACGCACAGGTTAAATCATGCACAAACGATTCTTAAACGTTCTTCAGTCACTGAGCATGTGCATGTGCTCCAAGATAATCTGAGAATTGTTACAAGTTCTATTTTGCTAATCTGTATACATTGAAAGATAATCATGGTTTCATGACAAACTTTGGTGTTTTTCTTGTTTGAGTTACTTTCCAAAGAAGAGATATTATTTGTAATTTTCTCGTTCCAGCTGAATATGTTACGTTAAATGCGGTCACGGTACTCTTTAAGATTGCTTTGTAAGCCGACGGAAAGTAATAGGGGTTTCCGATTTAGCGGAAGTTTCACGGAAGTGCTTTCACAATGGCTCGAATTTCCGTGAACTTCCGCTAAATCGGAAAAACCCTAATGCGTAATGCTTGAAATGAACATTAAATACAACAGTCACAACAGTGTTTCGTTTCCATTTTGGGGTATCTTTTTAAAATGCCGTTAATTTCGGGGGGCCGTTACTCTCGGGGGGACCGTTACTTTTGGGAATTTAAAGGAGGGCAAAAAATTAACGTTACTTTCGGGTAGCCGTTACTTTCGGGGGGGCCGTTACTTTCGGAATTCTACGGTATTCACTTTATTTTCTGTTATTGCAGTTATCAGAAGTTTAACATGCAAGCAAGGTGAAAAGGTCAATATTATTGTACTTTGTGTCAACCCTTTCACTTTGTTTGTATGCCTTTTTTAAACAAAAGAATATTTGACCACAGAGTAAATTGCAATTAAAGATAAACCCTTTGGCAAATATTTAACAATTATCCTGTGAAATTGCGTGGAATATCGTCTGATACTTAGCCGATGAGGCCTATGGCCTCGTCGGCTAAAATCAGACGATATTCCGCGAGATTGAGCAGGATGATTGTTTTATTATTCAACAAACTGATAACAAAATTGATTTCCAAGCTCGTAACATTTTTAAACCTTTCTGTCGACATTTTTTCACTTCACTTTTTCTTCCCACGTACGAAGCTACGTATACCGCCGGATATCTGTTACCTATGGATGACAGATCTCGAGAGCATTATGACCATATTTGGATAGTGTTACAATTTGTTGAATAATATTGCTGGATATTGGTCTTGTTCTTTATTGTATGTCTATGGGCCTTGACTGCATCTGAGCTCATAAACTTGCCTATAGTCACTGACCAACATTCAGAGATGTTTACCTCACTGTAGTTCAATAGAGTGGTTTTCAATTGAGTGTCGAAAGTCATTCGTGAATTACTTTGGTTTTGGTTTTATGACACTCAGTTGAAAACCGCTCTAACCCATGAACATGCATTGTGGTTATTGCATGACATCTTTTTTGCTCACAGTTCCTTCAGGCCCGTGATGCATGGCTACAAAGTGTTTTGGCTTCAATCCCTCAGAAGACCCTTATTATCACATTACTAAGACAATTGAAACCAGCCGTGTGCATCTGTTTGACATTGTTACGCAATATAGAGCAATATTCTCTGATGATGATCCAATATTGTCAATGGAAAATGAAGATAATCCAATTTACAGTAACCTGTTCCACTGTTGGATTGTGCAGAAGGTATGGACTGAATTAATTTTGTCATAAACATGATTGAGAAATACTTACAAATTTTTATACTATGATAATAATAGTTTTTGTCTGATTGTTTCATAAACAACTCTTGATTTCTTGCCATCATAAATAGTAATTATATACAAAACTGTACAAAAGCTTTAAAATAAGGTAGTTCAGAATACATATTTCACTCTTTGAGTCTGGTCAGTCATCCCCCATAATTATTGAAAATAAACATCTCTTGTTGTCGTTCATCCTTCCTCCACTCTTTGAGTCAATGTAACAGTCTTTCTCCTTACAGCTTTTGTACAGTTTGTATATATTTCCTTTTAAGTATTTTCAAAAGATTAAGTGCATTGAATGTGATATCTCCATCTCGTTATTCCAACACATTCATGGCCTGAGCAATTAAGTAAATTAATGTGCTAGGTGTATCTGTGTCAAGCTGCTGTAGAAATTAAACAGTTGCACACAACTTTTTAACATGAATCAATAATTTTAATTACTTATTATTTATATACATAGGTTCAACAGTTTTTGAAGACTTTACAAACTGACTTAAAGCATGGAGTTGGGTCTCGTCTTGACTCACTGCTGGGTCAGTGCATGTACTTTGGACTGTCATTCAGTCGAGTAGGAGCTGACTTCAGGGGACTGCTTCTCCTCTTTTTCACACTGCTGCCCTTCGGTCATTCAATACAGCATTGCAGGATGCCACTACCAGGTTTGTATTTTTTTCCTGTGGAGCCTCTTGGAGCCACCTTAAAATATGCAAATGTGAACACATGACCAATACAATCCTAGCGATTGGAGGAACCAAATTAATAATTGATGGCAGCACTTCTCGATGGTTTCTGTAGGTTACTTTCAACCCTTGTCCCAACATTTAACTTCAGAGCTGTTGCTACTAACTGCAAAGCTAGGAAAACCTAAGCACTTGCCTCTGTCTTGTTTTGGTTTTGTTCCTTCTAGTCATCATAAACACCCTACAATACCTTGGAAGAATTTTATCATGCACATTGCCTCAGAAATATTTTTCTGGCAGCGCTACAGCCCTTAAATTATCTTGTGGTGGTTGTTATCACAGAGTTGTTATCTTCACCAAGTATTAAGCCCATTCGAGGTTGGATTTCTGTGATCTTCTATGACTTTAAAGTGGGGCTGGAACCTCACTGAATGTTTAAGCAATGACAGTAAAACTCACAGGGTACGTAGTTCATTGAAAAAAATCCTTTGAGGTGAGCTACATGAGATGATGTCATGTGAGATGGTTGTTACCCTGTCTGTGAAATCCAAACAACTGCTGCAAGTTTGGATCTCTTAACTCGTAATAACATGAATGTCAACTTTTGTTAATGAAGACAGAAAATTCCAATTTCAAAAAACGTACCGGGCAAAGTTATTTAAATATGGTTGCTATGGAAACATTAAGTTCCGAGTGTAATAACATTTCAAACCAAATTGTTCTCAGAGAAATTTCAGATTTTCAAAATATGTAGGTTTTACTAATTAAATAGTGAAGAAGTTGTAAGTGGTTCAAGTTAACACAGGCACTTGCACTCCCCTCCCCTCTGGTCTTAATAAGGTTAACAACCGCTGCTAATAATAGCCACTTTTAGAGAGTTATTACTTTCAGAAATGTATTACAACTTGAGGTACAGAGTAAATTAAATGAATCTAACTGTTAACTTGTACACCCATAGCTGAATATTTGTTTCCTACATGTAAGCCCAAATGTGTTTTTATTTTGTGGAATAAAGGTTTAATGATGCCATGAAGTCATACTCACTCCAGCCAGTTTCTTCCACTGTCACATCCACAATGCTTTCCACAGCGACAGCAAAGGTACCGGTAGCTGAATTCTGTTGTTGTCTTGTGATTTGTTTTTGTATTATGATCTATTACTACTAATGACTTTAACAGTTTTTGGGGGATACATGTGCTTGGTATTTTTGTACTAGTGTTGTTGTGCCATTAGTTAGACACTATCAAAACAAAATGCCAGTTTTTTTCCTCTTTATGTGACGTTTATCCACAATGTTTTAAAAAATATATTGGGTCGATTCAGTATTGTTGTATCCCTTCCCAAAACTGACAATTACCCTGGATCGCAAGGAATCAACAAATTTTTCAAGGTGTAAAAATAGAACTTTAAGACACATTATGGGTATACTGTGGTTCATCTGTCAATCCATACATTAGTTCCAAAATCTATGGCTGAGAATGTTTCGCGATTTATTTAAAATTAAATGTACAAAATTGTTTTATTCTTGTATAGTAATCTGGTTCCCACAAAATTCATGTTTTGTTGATCTCGTGTTTTTCTGGTTATCACCTCTAGGGTTATTGCGATTGCCCTAAAATATGTTATACTAAACTTAAATATAATTCTTATAACTGGTGTAATTTTCACTTTGAACTGATTGAGGGAGGATTGGTGAGTTGAGAGTCTCCTCCCCAGAGTTCAGAAAAGTGTTGTAAAAAAAAAAGCGAAAAAAACCCTTTGTACCTCTGCGAAGGACAGAGATTAAAAGTTGATTTAAAATGTTAGGTGTTGTTCAGAAAATCTGTATTGAGATATGGAAAACAGGTAGAGGGGAAATAATAGGTTGAACGTAGGGTTGGGTTTATCATGTGCCTTGATATAAATACAATGTAGGTCATATGATGTCATGTATTCTGAACTACCTTATTTTAAAGCTTTTGTACAGTTTGTATATAATTACTATTTATGATGGCAAGAAATCAAGAGTTGTTTATGAAACAATCAGACAAAAAACTATTATTATCATAGTATAAAAATTTGTACGTATTTCTCAATCATGTTTATGACAAAATTAATTCAGTCCATACCTTCTGCACAATCCAACAGTGGAACAGGTTACTGTAAATTGGATTATCTTCATTTTCCATTGACAATATTGGATCATCATCAGAGAATATTGCTCTATATTGCGTAACAATGTCAAACAGATGCACACGGCTGGTTTCAATTGTCTTAGTAATGTGATAATAAGGGTCTTCTGAGGGGATTGAAGCCAAAACACTTTGTAGCCATGCATCACGGCCTGAAGGAACTGTGAGCAAAAAAGATGTCATGCAATAAACCACAATGCATGTTCATGGTTAGAGCGGTTTTCAACTGAGTGTCATAAAACCAAAACCAAAGTAATTCACGAATGACTTTCGACACTCAATTGAAAACCACTCTATTGAACTACAGTGAGGTAAACATCTCTGAATGTTGGTCAGTGACTATAGGCAAGTTTATGAGCTCAGATGCAGTCAAGGCCCATAGACATACAATAAAGAACAAGACCAATATCCAGCAATATTATTCAACAAATTGTAACACTATCCAAATATGGTCATGATGCTCTCGATATCTGTCATCCGTAGGTAACAGATATCCGGCGGTATACGTAGCTTCGTACGTGGGAAGAAAAAGTGAAGTGAAAAAATGTCGACAGAAAGGTTTAAAAATGTTACGAGCTTGGAAATCAATTTTGTTATCAGTTTGTTGAATAATAAAACAATCATCCTGCTCAATCTCGCGGAATATCGTCTGATTTTAGCCGACGAGGCCTACGGCCTCGTCGGCTAAGTATCAGACGATATTCCACGCAATTTCGCAGGATAATTGTTAAATATTTGCCAAAGGGTTTATCTTTAATTGCAATTCACTCTGTGGTCAAATATTCTTTTGTTTAAAAAAGGCATACAAACAAAGTGAAAGGGTTGACACAAAGTACAATAATATTGACCTTTTCACCTTGCTTGCATGTTAAACTTCTGATAACTGCAATAACAGAAAATAAAGTGAATCCGTAGAATTCCGAAAGTAACGGCCCCCCCGAAAGTAACGGCTACCCGAAAGTAACGTTAATTTTTTGCCCTCCTTTAATTCCCAAAGTAACGGTCCCCCCGAGAGTAACGGCCCCCCGAAATTAACGGCATTTTAAAAGATACCCCAAAATGGAAACGAAACACTGTTGTGACTGTTGTATTTAATGTTCATTTCAAGCATTACGCATTAGGGTTTTCCGAGTTAGCGGAAGTTCACGGAAATTCGAGCCATTGTGAAAGCACTTCCGTGAAACTTCCGCTAAATCGGAAACCCCTATTACTTTCCGTCGGCTTACAAAGCAATCTTAAAGAGTACCGTGACCGCATTTAACGTAACATATTCAGCTGGAACGAGAAATTACAAATAATATCTCTTCTTTGGAAAGTAACTCAAACAAGAAAAACACCAAAGTTTGTCATGAAACCATGATTATCTTTCAATGTATACAGATTAGCAAAATAGAACTTGTAACAATTCTCAGATTATCTTGGAGCACATGCACATGCTCAGTGACTGAAGAACGTTTAAGAATCGTTTGTGCATGATTTAACCTGTGAGTGAAACTTTTGAACGCTGCAATACTTTATTGAAATTAATTTGTCAGTGAAGAGTCAAAATGTACTGTACAGTTTTAGTAATCGTGTATGTATAGCGTACCGCTTAAGGTAGTCTGTTTTGTTTACTGGTTGTTCATCTGGTTACGTTACATTGTAGGAATATGCCTAAATGGAATGACTTTTAAATTTCATAATACGTGCCCTCTTTGTCTGAGGTCATTTCGAATTATAAACGTTTTTTACCTGTCCGAAAATAACGGCTACCCGAAAGTAACGGCTACCCGTAAGTAGCGGCCCCTTTTGCCGGCAAAATTCGAAAGTAACGGGGGCCGTTACTTTCGGAATTCTACGGTATGTATTTATTTTGCACCCTGTACAGAGAAGACTTCCTCAATTGAAGGAGAAACATGACCTTTGTCACATACCTTGATCCTTAGCTCAGATTCTGAAAACAGATCAAGTCTCCTGAGGTATCCTATAACACGTAAACAAGCAGGTAGCTGGATTGCTGAACGCAGCTGTTGCAACAGCTGAGAAAGCATCAGCTTAGTTGATGACTGCACAACTTCAACAATGTTTTGAATAATGGGAATATTAGAGAGCTTCTTTTCCAATCTGTGAACGTATGATGAAAGTTCCAAAGCTTCTTCATAGTAACCATTTCGCACACACGAGTCCATAAGCTGTAAGAATTAAACAAGAATATCATCACTCAAATCCCATTGGAATTATTAAATTAAATTTGAATATCAACTATTGAAAACA